>JAXQQM020092912.1:0-21318 GCA_034641835.2 Pinus albicaulis | reverse complement strand
CCATTTACTAAACCATTTGATATTTTTCCGCATCCAAGTCTTCTTTCTTTTGCACAATCTGTCATTAAACGTAGCCTTAGCCATCTACCCTCTTCCATTTGCTCAATTTTTTTCAAATATCTTATGAATGGCACCATAGCAATTGCTTCAATAGGAGCAGCCCCTATTTCACTTAACAAGACAACATTAGGAACGACACTTTTAATTTTGAATTTGTTTGTAATCAAACGCTTCTGAATTTTCTCAATTTGTTTCCACTGCAAGTCGGTTGTGTTGTTGTCCCACAATTCAAAACCGTAGAGAATCACCATAATCACTAGAAGCCCAAAAAGAGTTAGAGTGGTTTTCTAGTCTCGCAGCTCCACCTCTCTAAACTTGTTTTGAAGAGCATAAAATGCTTTCCAACCCCCCAAAGTTATTTTCTTTATACAACCATCCAAACTTAATATTTTATTGAAGTCAATTCTGAGGTATTTGTAGTCTGCAACTTCTTCCAGAATGTTGCCTTCAAAGTAGAACTTATGTTTGTTATTCTTTCTTTTGTTATAGAAAACCACTACTTTCGTTTTTCTAATATTGACTTGCATCCCCACCCTTCTACATAAATTCTCAAGGGAACATAAGTTCTCTTTCAAACCAAGAGCCGATTTAGCAATTAGTATAAGGTCATCTTCGTACAAAAGAAGCCTTATAACAAATTTTCTCAAATGGATACTATCACCCCCTTTTGAATTTAGCCACTCTTCAAACTTGTCAATATATAAACCAAAAAGGGCAAGAGACAAAGGGCGACCTTTCTTGACCCCTATATCGCTTCTAAAACTTTCAGAAATCCCTACTGAAGTTCTAATTTTGACTTTCATCTCTTCATACAGTCTATGCACAACTACTCTCAAATGCCTATGAACCTTGAGTTCCTTCATTCTGTGCCAAATCTTATCCCTAGGAACTGTGTCAAAGGCTTTTCTAAAATCAATAAAGCAACAAAAAAAATCTTCCTTTTTTTCCCAAATTTTTTCAATGATGTGCCTTAAAGTTATACAATGATCAACTGTGGAATGTTGAGGTATAAAACCTACTTTCCCTTTAGCACGTTTATCTCTTTCTTATGCCCACTTGCTGATTTTCTTTTCTAACATGCTTCCAAATAAATTTGCAAACAAGGAGTTTATCATTATGGTTTTATAATTGGAGGGATTATTGACGTCGCCACTCTTGAAAAGAGGTATTTCCTTACTAGTTGTCCAATCTTAGGGGAACCCTTGCTGTATGATGTTTTTGAAAATTATTGTGATGTGAGCTGAAAGAATTTTTAAACCCCACTTTAGATACTCTACTTGGAGTTCAGCTAAGTCTTTTGCTTTTCCAATGCCCAACTTCTTGATACACATGTCTACCTCTTGCGCCATGAAGAGTTTTGTGTATGTGTTGACCAAGGGAGGAGGGTCAACCTTAGTATCTTGCTCATAAAGTTTTCTTACATAGTCAAACCATTCATAAGTTGTAATGTTGTTTTTAGTTTTCACCTTTTTTCGTTGGAACTCCTTCCAAAATAATTTGGGGTTATTTTTCCCAAGGAAGATTAGTTCTTCTCTCCTCGAAACCATAAAATCAACCTTTTTCTTTCTTAATGTCTGCTTGTAAGCTTTGAGATTTATGTTATCCTTGTCTAATTCCTTCCACATTCTCCTTGCCATTTTTCATTCCTTGTCAAACCAAGCATTAACCAGAAAGCAAATTTTTTCAGACTTCTTAATTTTTTCTCTTTTTCACTCAGCAAGTGTGCTTTAAATTAAATGTGTTAATTCGTGACTACGAATGCCATGAAATGAGATTTCCTCCTTCTCAAAGAGCCTCTCTAGCATTATTTTGAAGGTATTACAATTCTCTGGAGTCAAAAAAATTCTGCCCTTTGGGGGATTTGTTAAACACACTGAGTTTTTGACCCTAATTGCTTCCTTCCAGTCCAAGAGAAACTTAAATAAATTGGCTTGTGATCTAATTTTAAATCCAAAATTTGATATCCAATCAACACTTTCTCCATTTTCTTGCACAAACTATGCGAGAAAATTACATAATCTACTACACTTGTTGCATTGTAAGTATTGAAAATGAAATTACCGAACTTTTACCACCTATTCAAACCATTACAAATGACTAAATCGAAAGCCCCACATAGTGTAAGCAATTGTTCTCCAAATATATTGCAGCCTTTATCCTCTGAAATTCTTTCCCACTGATGATTACTCTCTTGTGTAAGTCAGATAGGGTCATAGTGTTCTTTACAACAAAGAATGCTAGCTTTTTCACCTGCAGTTCTAGCATTGAAATCCCCCACTATGAGGACTTCACCTAGCTGAAAATATATTGAAATATCCGCTTTTATGGCTGAAAAGGGATCTTTGTGGTCAAGCCCTCTACTTTTGTATATTTTTGAAACTTGCGACGCAAAATAGCATGCTGCAATTCTAATGTGAAAGAGCATTAGTCAAGGAAACTCAAAGAGCAATACTTTGCCAAACATCTTAAATGTAGAATCATAAATGTTAATCTTTAATCTTGAAATTGTTTTACTTAATACAATTTACCATCTAAAAGAGAGATATTAAATTGAATCGAATCCAATTCTTCGAGCTTAAATATTCTTTTAGAACTGATGAAATGATATTAAGTATATATCTTTTGTCCCCTACACTTCACCAAATAAAATTTATCAAAAAATGAAAGAAATAGAGTTACTCTACGCTCTAACCTTCAAAGCATTACGAATATTAAATGCTTGCAATCTGTTTTGTGTGGAAAAATATAGATAACTACATATCAATGCATATACCCTGGTGTGCAGCAATGTGCCAAAACTATTGATATCAAAATAACCAATTTAAAATACTCAACCCCACCTTACTCCTAATCACAAAAATAAAAATTAATTTGTTATTTGGAAATTGAGTCTATTTCATGTCTTTGAAAAAATTGTAATTCAACTTTATTGTGTGAAGATGTGGAGTAACCATTGTGCTTACGTGTATACTTTATTGTGCGAAGATGTGGAGTAACCATTGTGCGTAGGTGTATAGTTCCACACAGCTTCTCTTCACCTTGAACTACAAACAACTTCTCCTCATAGTTCCTTCGCGCAACTTCTCTGCACCTTGAACTCTGCACAACTCCTCTGTAGGAAATCCTTCACATAAAGACATAATTGGAATGGTTCCTTTTAGTGTTTTCATTTATTTGTCGAAGGTGAAAAATGTTTTCAAAGCCAAACGAACCGATTTCCCAAGAAATTTGAGTGAGGGCCTCAAATCCAACTTTCGAAAAAACTTACACAGTAGTCATATTGTCCTACGATGGTTACATAAAACTTTTCAAAAAACTTACACTATAGTCATATTGTTCTATGTTTTATGTTTTGGAGTGTTTCTACAAAATTTGCACATTTCCTTATAAAATCTTAGATTATAAATATTATGAATTATGAGAATTTAATTTAAAGTGAAATATGTTTCCATTTTCACATGGTGCAGGGCCGGAGCTAATTCACTATGAAAAGTTGAGCCGTAGGTATTTGCTATCGCCAGCCTATCCTAACAATATTCATATGCTATTGAAATTATTTTAAAGGTTCATAAAACTATATTTGCTTGATTTTGTTGTCATAATTTCACAATTTAAAGCAAAATATGAAATTTACAGAAGTGAAAATTCAAGTTGTTGGATTCCAATTTCCACAGGACTCCATTAAAGTTTTATGTACAATTCATCAGTTTCATAGAACACTCACGGGTGCAAAATATTTGCCAAAAGAAAAATAAATAGTGTTACTTTATGCTCTAACCTTCAAAGCATTACGATTTTGAATGCTTGTAAGATATTTTGTGGAAAAATGTAGACATCTACAAAGAAATGCATATACCCTGACGTGCAGTAGTGTGCTAAAATCGTTGAAATCGAAATAACAGATTTAAAATTTGAATGCCTATTGAGTGTGCATTGGCATTGAAAAGATTTGGGACCTTTTTCTATTAAGCACAAAAAAATATTAATTAATGGAGTTGTCTTTAGTGAGATTTTTTAGAGTTTTCCTAAAAATTTCGAGGTGAAATCTTTATTTGTGTTATTTAAATTGTTTTTTGACTGTATATATTGATTCAGCACACTGAAAAACCCCCAAGGCACTTCTATTTTGCAAGATGACCCATGAAACTTGTAAAATCAATGAATTCTCGCCTGATTTAAAAGAAATTTGATCAAAAACATCTCCCAGAAAAGTCTCCAAAAAATCGCACTAAAGACAACTAGTTAATTAATTGATTATTTGGAAATTGAGTTTATTTCAAGTCTTTGAAAAAAATGTAATTAAACTTTATTGTGCAAAAATGTTGATAACTATTTTGTGAAGTTATGCACAAATTCTCTACACCTCTAACTCCACACAACAACTTGTCCATGCAATTTCTCCACACAACTTCTCCACCTCAAAATATGCACTACTCCTCCGCACTATAACTAAATCTTGCACATAACGCCATACCACAACTTCTCCACCTTGAACTTTGCACAACTCCTCCACTCTATAACTAAATCCTGTACATAACACCATAATTAGAATTGTTCCTTTCAGTGTTTTCATTTATTTTGTTGAAGGTGAATAATGTTTTCATTGTATTTTGTGAGAGCTAAAAGGAGTCGATTTCCTAAGAAATTCGAGCGAGGGCCTCATCAATTGAAATGGTTACATCCAATGTTTCAAAAAAATTACACCGTTGTACGTTCTATGTTTTGGAGTGTTTCTACAAAATTTCCTCATTTTCTTATAAAATCTTATATTACAACTTTTTTTTTAAATAGAAACGATATTTCCATATTTTTGTTGTTTTATGAGAACTTAATTTAAAGTGAATTATGTTTCCATTTGCAAATGGTGTGGGGCCAAAGCCAATTCACTAAGAAAAGTTGATCCGTTGGTTTTTTCTCTAGCCAGCCTATCCAAAAAAATATTCATAAGTTATCGAAATTATTTTAAAGGTTCATAAAACTAATTGTGCTTGATATTGTTGTTAGAACTACATAATTTAAGGAAAATTTTGAAGTTTACACACAAAATTTTGGGTTGTTAGATTCCAATTTCAACTTGACTCCATTAAAATTTTATGTACAATTCATGAGTTCCATAAAGCACTATTAAGTGGCAACGATCAATATTTTGGGGAGAGGATGATTCATTTTACATGAACAAGATAATTGAAAAATCACAAATATACACAATTTATACCCTCAAATTTTATGAAATTCTAGTACAATTTTTTACAATGGGAATTGAAACTGAACCTTTCTCTCCTTATAAATACTAGAGCTATTTCATAGTGTAACGTGACAGTTGGTGGAGGTGTGGAGTAATATGTGTAATTAAATTTCATAGGAGAAAACATAGGAAGAAAGTATTACTTGAGGGAGAGAGATGGATGTGTGGAGGAAGCGTGTGTGCACTATGGATGTGGTTGTGAGGAGGTAACATGTGTGGAGGAAGTGTGTGTGAAGGTGGATGTGCGGAGGTAGCGTGTGCAGAGGAAGTTATGCGGAGGTGGTTGTGTGGAGGAAGCGTGGGTGGAGATAGAAATGCAGGCTAAATTCGGACTCCACTAAAAGAAGCACGACCTTAATCAAATAATTAGCGGTAGAGGAAATGATTGTGCTACATTGCAGTTATTACCCTTGTTAGTGATCTTTCTCTTTAGGTTATTTGGACAAATAAAACCAAAACCTAAAATTAAAATTCCATTTTCAATAGGATTTACCCTCTATAATGTAAAATCACAAAACAAAGTGTCAAAGGAATTGTGAAGTGAAGGCATTGTGAAAATTTCCATTAGAATAGATAAAGCAAAGGTAGGATTTAAAATTAGAACATTTGTAATAAGTTGAAATGCAACCAAATTTTAATATCTAAATAATGTGAGAATGAAAATTCCAAGCTATACTTATTTACATCCTCCTAACGTAACTTCTCACTAGTATATTTCACATATTATCACCTAATCTTCATATGCTTCTACATGTATATAACATTGATATGTATCAACAATCTTTTCGATGGAATATTTCATAGTATGTGGCTGAAAAATTAATATCTTTTGAATATTTTTATCCACATCACTAAGATTCTAAAAATATGTTGTTGGGAATCGCGATTGTCATTAGACCAAAAGCCGCAGGTGTTAGTCAAAAATCACATCACCAGAGATAAGGATCCACGAGAGGCGGTTAGTCCATGTCGTGAAACACACGAGAAGCATTGGTTTATCCAATGTTCAACAATATCCCCCCCAACATGAGCCGGGTGTGTATCAAACTCATAACCTACACTCTGATACCACTTGTTGGGAATCATGATTGTCATTAGACAAAAATCCGTAGGTGTTAATCAATGATCACATCGCTAGAGCTAAGGATCCACAAGAGGTGGCTAGTCCATGTTGCAAAACACGGTTGTTACAGGTCAATTTGGGCATCATCCCAAAACATAGATCAATATCCATTAGGGTATATCATACTCTAAATTAGTTGACACATGCCCTAAACAAGTCGTCCCATTGGTGGTTTTCCTTCATGAAATTTTCACTGCTTAGATGCTAGTTGAAGTGTCCCATTGAACCATCAACACACCCCTACACTGCAGTAAATGCTTTGCAGATCATCTACTCCCATGCAAGGCTGCGTTGCAGAGGATCCAGGCCCACTTTATGGTGCTTCGGTTGACTGGGAGCTAATTTTTCATTCGATTCATGGAATATTCCCAACCTCTAGTGGATTATAGAAGTTGTTCCAACTTTCACCTCATCTGATAGCTTCAAATATGGACACAATGGAGCCATTAAACCTCTTATCCTCCTGTTATCACTCATTAAGTTGTGAAAATTTTCTTGATAGGGTCATGCAGTTCATTCACCAAATGGATAAGGTCTCTTAACTCATTTCAATGTGAAATAGGAAAATCTGTTCATTTTTAAGCCTATCCTAAGTTTTATGTTCACCCCCATTCATGCCATTTTAGTCAAATCAGTCCCATATCATGTCAGTTGTCATTCCCCGTGCATTTAAACTCAAAAGTGCACACTTGTCAGTTTTTCATATTTTCGTAGTGTTTTACATAGGAAAACTGCAGATTTCGCTACGAAACTGCCTAATAGTTTCATAGTGAATATGTTAGAAGCCTAACTATTTTCACTACGAAAATGCGTTTTCTAATCTGGCTTGTCAAAGTTTTATGAGGTGTCATTTTCTAATTAGAGCAGTAAAGGTGGAGGTCATTCAAGGTTGTTATGGTAAAATTCAAATGTATATAGTCGTGTTTGATGTCATCATTACCCTTTTTGCTTGCATGTGTTATGATTGAAGCCAAAGCTGTCAGTTAAACTTTTAAACCTCACCTCAATTAACATTTTGTCATATTGTGGTTTATCCTTTCATGTGAGTTGATCCCTGGAGAGTTGCTTCATCAAGCCAAGTAGGTTACTTTCAAATTCGAATTTTGCAAGTGTCATCAGCAAGCAAGATAGTGAAGATTATAAATTATCAATAGCTGCAAGAAAGAAAACGAATAAGGGTGGCCATTGTCACAGGTATGAGCCCATGGATATGAAATTACTCAATGAATACCCTACTGCTATGGATGTTTTCAGAAGGAATGGCTACTTGCAATTCTTCCAGAGGTTGCAGGGTTTTCATTTACAGGTTTCAAAGGATTTTGCCACCAATTTCATAGGAAGAACATTAAAGGTTGGAATTCTAAATCTTATAGTGACACCCGAGAGCATATCATTAGCTACAAGAATCCCTAGAGGTGGTGAACAATGGTTTAAAGGTATCAAATTTACAATGCATGATTGTAAAGAGTTTATCAAGCAAGAACACAGTGAATTTTATTTGACCAATGCTATCCCTAGGAGCTTTATGAAGGAGAATTATGCAAAACTGTTGATGGTCATTCAAAAGTATTTTACCTGTGAAGGAATATTTCACATGGTCTAGTCACACCATCTCAGACTTCTTCTGCATTTTGTAGGTAAGAGGTCACTTGACTTACCTTTCTATTTATACAGAAGTCTAGGGAAAATGTCAGATAAGGTTCAAATCAAGATAGAGGGCAATGAGACATCTCTTTTTCATCATGGTCTAATTAAGCTATTAGTGTTGGAGGAATTGAGAAGGTTAGACAGAGATTGGATTTCTTTCTTGTTTATGAGTGGTTATGAAATTTATGTGGTCACTCCAAAGAAAACCTCAAAACCCAGAACTACTTCATCACCAGCTATGGCAGAAGAAGTTGAAGAAGAAAAAATATCATCTCCTGCAGAACCAGTGGACATGGGAGCAGAACCTTTGTAAGAGATTGACACCCCTCAAGTAGCACCTGCAAAACAGAAGCATACAGTCAGAAAACAAGGTAGCAAGAGAGTCACTAGAAGCCAGACATTGGCTAAAGGAAATCTGGAGGATATCCTTCATGCAATTGACATTGAAGAGTCACCCATTGTGGAAGTTGAAGACATTGAAGATGGTGGAAGAAAAATGAAGAAAGGAAAGACTGCTAAGAAACTATATTTTGCGGGTGATGATGTTGTTTTTATATTTCAGCCAAGGAAGCCAATGACCAGACATGAAAACAAGGCCATGGAGAGAAAAAAGATAGAAAAATAAATGAAGATGCTCAGTCAATAAGAATCTTAGATTTGTCTCCATCAGCAAAGGAAGAAGTGGTTATCGAGTAGAGAAAGAGAAAAGAGAAAATAATTGAAAAATCAGAAATAGAACCCCTCAAAGAGTAGTTGAAGGAAGCAGGTAAATAGATATAAGTTTTGAAGGTAGAGGCAAAGAAGCATAGAGATGAGAAGGTTCAATTTGAACATATGAGGAAAATATGGGATGAACAAGTCTTCAGTGTTTCAAAATCTTTGGACAATGCAGAAATGTTGTTGAAATGGACTCAGCCATTAAGAGGGGAGGTCAAAAATATTAGGAGGATAAACTTACACTTACAATCCAAGAACGGAGCATTAAAATATCAAGTGGAACATCTTCAGGAGAAACTGGACTTGATTCAAGTGGACTTAGAAAAGAAAGGGTTGAAGATGAGAGTGATGGAAGAACCCATCAACCAATTAATTGTAAATGAAGAAGAAACACCAAAAGAGTAAACAATTGAGTTGAAACAAGTTTGATGAGGTTCATAACTTGTAGAGAACCTACATTTTTCATCTGGAGATCAATTTTTCAAGACAGTTATAAAAACAACAAGTTTTGGTTTTTTAGACAGTTTCGTAACATGCTTCAAGCTTGAGGCAAGAAAAACGCTACGAAAATTCTGAATATGCAATTTTTCTTTGAAAATCATTTTTGTGAAGGATTAAGGAGGGAGATTGGTTGATTTCAAGATGTTTTGGCATGGTAAAGGTGTTTTACTAGAAAAAGAGGCAAGGAGATAGGTGAAAAGGGAAGTTTTTATATGCTATGTAAACTCGTTACGAAACTACCTAAATTGCCTTGTTTCGTAGTGAGGGGTTTTTTGAAGATTTTTGAGCGTTCCAACAACATATCAGCCAGTTGGAGACCTCCAGCATGTCAACGGGCCATATCAGCAAAGACTCATTACTCAAAATGAGTGTCACACATCTAGCTCAATAGGCAGAACAATGATTAAAGTGAAGATTATCCATTCCTGAAAAGTAGGATATTGTCCTTTTTATGTTTCAAGTAAGTAGTTTCAGGTATGATAGGTGTCAGAGTTAGAATTTGAATATATAGCCAGCTGGGCAGATCATTTACATTGTAAAGAATGTCTATTTATATATTGAACGTCGAAGAGCAAAGGGTTGGAGAATATTGCACCAAATTGCTGCTTGTATGTTTTGTTCATTATCAGTAATATACAGTGACATTATACTTCCAGACCTAAGATTATCATGAGGTGTTTAATGTGTTATTTCTCTGTATCTTTATGTCTAATCACTTGCAGTGAATTTTATCTCTAATTACTCAGAATTCATGTGGTCATGCTCTGACTTCCTTTAGGGGTGAAATTACTGTGTTTTCCTTATATTTTATGTGTGAATCATCTTTATTGAAGACCTCTATCTGCCTCAACTTCCATGTGAAGAATCCCTTTCACTAAGGGTACTAATGTTGACTCCATAGCCCAATGGTAGCAAGCCTTCATTTTTCAACCTGCAATCATACAAAACCAAGTTACAATTCATAGATTTAGCCATCTAGTATTATTTCTATTGAAAATCATAAATCCCCTTTAAGAGAGCCCTCTCAAACTGAAGAGGCTAATCTTCAGTTAGAAGTGGTTTGAAAGAGTTACATTGATTTGATTGATGAGCAACCAATCAAGATCAATTTGGTGATAACACCTACTATTCCCATGAACAGGGAAACCTCTTCATCCATTTTTGGAAAATCCATTCAATGATTCATTTATGTCAAACTACCTTCATCTAAATATAAATAGAGCACTAATCATAGTGCACAAGAGAAAAAGAATTTGTATTAAGTAGAGTTATGTTGGTGAGATCACAGCTCTTGGAGGTATTGTGCATGTAATGATATGTTGCTAGATTGATGATGTTGGGTGTGATGAGGATGGGACTGAAGCTGGAGGGTTGACATCGAATCAATCAACTGGTTGTAATTCTCCTTCTACTTCATAATAAAGACATTTGTTCCTTTCACAATAGATATTAACCAATGATGTTATATGTGTATTTACGAATTTAATCGATTCAATTTGTTTAACTTGAACATAACATATTTCCTTTATGTTGTTTTCTGTCATCTATTTTCCATTGTAGGTACCAATAAAGCAAGTTCAGTTCGATTGAGAGCGATGGGGCGATGAAGGGAGGTGAGTAAAATTGAAGAGGTTACAAGTAGGTTTTATTCCCTTTATCTATTCATTTTAAGAAAAAGGTCAGATATCTTTCTTTTTGTTGTTTTAAGTGCACCACCACACTTAGAAAAAGAATACTTACACATAGGTTTGATTTCCGTAAAAAAAATTGGCGACCATACTGGGGATCGACAATGTATCCTTGGTGGTTTTATCCTTATCCATAAACATCTAGTAGACTTTACCTGCTTAATTTCAGTCATTTGAATGTGTTTTAGCAAAAGTAGTGTTGTTGATTTCTTTTTTAGAGAGTCCTTTGGAACCAATGCACTGTTTGTCTTGACATAGTGCTCTACATAGCAATGCTGGCTTAGGGACAGTGCTCTGCAACGCATTTTCTCCCACTCACGGGTGCATTGCCCCTGTTACCAACCAAAATCTATCATATTTTGTCTTTTGCAAATTCATTTCAGTGTCTTTCTTGCTGAATTTTTAAGTGACTTATTGCCTCTAGAGACCAGATTGCCTCTAGTATTCTTGCCTCACGTTGGATTTTTTTGAACAATGTTTCTTTTTTTTTTCTTTGTCATTGTTGAATAGTTCCAAATTTAAATTTTACATTTGATCAATTCACTATTTTCGAAAATAGGAATTTTCGTTTCAATCTTCGTTTCCCTTGAAATTTTTCATGATTGTTTGTACATTAGTTTCTTTTTCGTTCATCTAAACTTAAAATAAATTGAAAAGAAAAACATGCATTTTCATATAGGGATTGTGAGTGCTACATAGGAATAATTTAGGGAATTTGCATTTAGATGTCTTCATTGTTGATTTCTTACAAAATTATTTCTCTATCCCTTGTAGCTAGTTTTTCATTGTCGAAAATCAAATCGAAACGAATGCTTCTCATCTTAATTGTATTCTAGGAATGTTCAATACATCTCACGGTGAACCTGAAAGACAAACTGATAATTAAGGTCAACATAAAATTTATCTAAAATTATCTAAGGAAGCATTGTAACATTAACGATAACATTTAGAGGTCTAGGTTAAAGATGTGTTCTATCGTCATTAGACATAGCAACTGTCGTTAATTGTCTATGATACAATTTGAGTGTGATACCTCATTCCACGTACGTAAGTATATCAAAGCGCATCCATGTACTTTCAGGTATATCGGGCGATGTTCTAGTATGAAAAGTATAAGGCGATGCTCTCATTGTGCAATTTCCCATTAGACAATGCTAATACAAATTGGGCCTCCACGTACCTTCACGTATATTTGGGAGGAAAACTTTAGGTTGCTTACCATCCATAGGTAATCGAGTCGGTCACCTTGTACACTATTATACACCGAACACAACATTCGGGGAGATTTCCTGCATGTACATAAGTCCTTGCTTTACAAGGGAAGTATATTACAGTTCACAATTTCTTGTTAAATCTTTTTCTTAGCATTACGCTCTTTTTATTTATTGTTTTTGGATTAAAATCAATCAACAATCGTGGAAGAAGATCAACCCTTTCCCCTTCGTTCGCATAGGAAAATGGATAAATCACCTTTACCGCCTAGTAGACGAAGGTGCGCTTGTCCTACCAAGTCTGGTACCTCTAGAACTCTTGGTGCTACATCATCTGATATACCAGAGACATTTGATCTTCTGATTACCAAGTCTCGAGTCGTTTCGACCGATCCCGGTTTATATGCTACTGTCGAGACAGAACCCTCACAGTTACCTGAGGACACTGAAATTCAATCTAGTGAAATGATAAATCCAGAACCTGAGCTTGTTCAACAGGAATTAGATCCAGAACCCATTGTTCTTTTACCAAAACATATTGATACCAAAGTTGAACAACAATAATTTTTTCTTGTGCAACCGTCTAATCCTCAGTCATTCGTAACCATTTAGTCTTCCTCTTTACCGCAAATTTTACCGCCTGAAATTTATCTCGGGCCTGATGGTGAGGTAATTCCACCTAGTTTGATTTCAATAGAGGAAGAAATTTAGGAAGAGACAACCCCTTCATCTCCCACTCATTTTGGTTCATGGCTTCATTTATATTCGTTTTTTCCTTGTTTGACCAACTCTACTTCTGCTGATCCTTTTCACTCTAAAGTTCCCATAGATTTGTTAGAATATTTGCTAGGTTATTTAACCATGGCAGAGACAACATATCAGACTGTACCATCAATTACAGTTGCAACAACATCTATTGTTGCTTCATCTTCGATGTTTTCGACGACACCCAAGTCTCATCTTTATGGTGGTCTATCCATCCCACTAGGTTACCAGGCTTTAAATGGAACTTACTCTAGTGTCTCCTCTAGTCCATGGACTTTGCCCATGTCATCATCTAGAATTATATTTGGTTAATCTCTTACAAATACTAAATGACCCGATCCTTTATTGACATCATCAACTTAATATCAGGTTGTTCCATCCTATTATCATCCATCTTATCTAGTAGTTGCTAGATACCCCTCATATGAAAGTCAGTATGTGCAATATCCTTATACTCCATATGCTGGTGGGCCACAAATGTTCAGTCCATATGGCAGTAATCTGTCATTTTTAGGTCAATCATATGCTGGAATGCATGTTTTTCAATGG
The DNA here is from genome assembly GCA_034641835.2 of Pinus albicaulis. Classification (NCBI taxonomy): domain Eukaryota; kingdom Viridiplantae; phylum Streptophyta; class Pinopsida; order Pinales; family Pinaceae; genus Pinus; species Pinus albicaulis. Next base: position 7,812 of record JAXQQM020092912.1, on the reverse strand, counting down.
CAGCCTACTTTGGCTTTTCAACCGCAAACAATTGTATATCAATATCAACCAATTCAACCTGTTGCATCTGTGCCTACTACGCCTGTTATTTCTTTTATGGTTGTTGCTCAGTCTGCTCAATTGGGTCCTTCAACCCCTAACCCTCAATTTTCAGGTCTATAGACTCCGTCTTCCCAGACTGGTGTTCAACAACCATCTATATCAAGAATTTCACAACAGCAGGCTAGTTTACCTTTGTCACAAGCTTCTACTGGCACTATCTATTCAAAATCGGGTCTGAATTATCCTGGCGGGAAACCTTTTTATCAGATCCCATGGCAGCCACAACAACCATTCCCATAGTATCAAGCTTATCCAGGCCCTGGTCAACAAGCATACCCCTATATGGGTTACCAACAACATAACCCATTTCTTGGTACACAACGGCCTATTTCCCAGGCGATTCCATCTTATCTTGGTTATGCTCAACCTGACATTAATCAACAGTTGCCATTTGTTGTAACGTTAGAGTTACTTGATTTAAAACAGCTCACCAATGATCCCATTCATTATTTACCTTGGTGGTTGGTGATTCCTCAATAATTACCCTCGGGCATTCCAAAATTCAATGGAAATTCTAGAGAAAACCCGCCTACGCATGTTATGATTTATCATTTATAGTGTTCATCTAATTCCTAAATGATGATTCTGTTAGATTGCTTATTTCCAGTGAACGGTTACTGGTTTGATTGTGAAGTCTTACATTGAATTACCATGAGCTTCTTTTGATAAATTTACAACTTTAGCCACTACTTTTTTAACCCACTTCCAGTTACCCATTAGATATGAAACTGGAACAGAAATTTTGACCAGATTTAAACATACCACTGCTACTCATATATCATATCATATACATGAGTGGCGTCTGTTAGTCATCAGTATTTTTCCTGTTGTGATGACTATGTGCCTTGCCTAGGTTTTCTAGAAACCAATTTCAAACAGTCAACTTGTCCTCTAGAAAACCCCCCCAGAGAATTTTTTTATATTTTTCCTCTCTTACAGACTGTGTTAGAGGTGGTCATCAAAGTTTCAATCTTGATAAAGCTCCCTTGTCCATAACTGTCATAAGCCTTTTATATCTAATATCCAAAATCCTCTATTTTTCACACAGCTCTTTGTCAAAGCATAAGACAAGTTGTCTTTTTCCCCTCCTATTGTTTGAAGGCCCATTTGATGACCTAACTATGTCTAAGAAACCCTTCAGAAGTCATGACAAAGTGTCTAGGTTAAGTGATGGTGATTAGAATAGGTATCTTGAGAGAAATATCTCTAGTCAAAAAACCTAGTTTTAAATATCAGTCAGCCATCCTCTTTCTTATCTGGAAAAACAAAACCTTGTTTACCCCTAGGTCATACACCATCAAAATGGTCACTGTTTTTTGTCTTAGAAAAGCTTATAAGATTCAAATTTAGGAAGAAATAGAGTAAGAAGGTCCTATGTCCGAAGAAAGTAATCAAGTGAACTTTTCAAGCATTATCATCATGATACCTCAGGAAAGGTCTCCAATGGTCAAAGACATTTTATCAATGCATATTTGCAGGGGTGCTATAGATAGATGACAATAGCCAGTTCTGAAACAAGAGGGACACTTCAAGGAAATTTTTCAAAGTTAGAACAGTTGACTGTTGGGAAATAAAGGAAATGCAGATTTCAAAGAGAAAGGAAACCTACATGATTCATACCTACAAACTCAAAGCACCAAGAAAGTCAAAGAATCATCCATCATGGAAAAATGAGGACAAAGGTTGGGAGTTTACTGCATCTAGCACTTCATGTCAACTCACAATGGCATTTTCACATTCTTCCCAAACATATGGGCACAGCTCTGAAAAACAGTCTTATGAGACTAGGTATGTTAGTTCTCTGGCAAAAGACTTCCAGAAGTTTAGGCATCAAAGTGAAAAAGCATAAAAAGGGAACAAATGCCCTTTTTATATCCCTATAGCCTAGACTCTAAAACCATCAAAGACATGGTCATTACAGAGGAAGCTAAAGCTACTACAAAAGAGAGTTAACCTAAGAGACATAAAGCAGATATGTTGGAGTTTGAAATATCTTACCTGCTCACTATCTTCACAGAAAATTTCTACAAAGAAGCCTGTCTCATACAGATTGATAAAGAATAAAGCATTTGAATTGCCTCCTTCATGATAAGTAGATGGCAATCACTTGTGTTTATGAAATGCCTCCTTAAATGATAAGCATATGGAAATCACTTGTTTTTATGAGGCGCCCCCTTCAATGATGTTAAGCAGAGGGTATAAACAATTCTGTTTAAATTACCTCCTTCAATGATAAGTAGACACAGGGCACAAGGTTTAGTTTTCAAGAGAGGCTTCATTCAAACCATAAGCATAGGGCCTAAATAGTTTATGTCTAACAAGCCTCATTCAAAGATGATAAGCAAAGGGCATGACACAAACAGTTTGTTTTGAAGACTAAAAGCTTCATTTGGAAAACAGAGGCCAGCCCTAAAGTTGTTTTAAAGGAAATCTTTCAATTGACAAGCAAAGGGAAAAGACTATGTTAAAGGCCTCCTTCATACATAAGCAGAGGGTTCCTACAGTTGGTAAAAGGTCCTTTTTTCATAAAAAGTAGAGGGCACATTTTATGAGTTAAAACAGGGGAGGTTTGCTTTTACACAAAAAATGAGAACTTGTTTTGTTGTTTGCAAAGCATTTTTTAAACAAAACACTGTTACACATGTTTAAAAAATGGTTTCATCGAAATAGGGAAAATGATAAAAAAGGAAAAGGTTTAATAAAACTATTTTTGAAAAAGTCAAAAGGAAGGTTGTGTGCTTTAAAAACGCTCCACAAGGCATAAAAGCCCTCAAAAGGCATATCTCACTCTCGTATTATCAATTGGAAAAAAGGAGAGGGTCTCTTTGGTTCCCTGGCAAACACTTCGGGCACTTTTTCCAGGTCATGACGCGCCTATAGCAACTCGCCGCAGGAATTTTCAAAGGGCACAACACGCCTGTGCACTAGCGCGACGCATTTCGGCGCCCGACCCTCGTTCAATTTCCGCCCGGCGCCCACAACCACTCGTCGTTCAAACTTCGTTCAAAAACACAGTTTTTTGAACTGACACAATGTTTTTTCCTCGTGCAGCCTCCGTTCAGACGCTACGCTCCTGTGTGCAAGGGCGTAGCACCTGCTCACTTTGTTACAAAGGGCCAAAAATTTCCCAGTCTTACTCAAGGGTCAGTGTTCATCTCTGCAAAGAATTTTTCAAGGTATTTATCCATATTTTTACCCCTCAGTTGCTCTTAAAACATAAAGGATATTTTGAAAACCGAAATTAAAGGAGAAAGAAGTGTTAAAGGAAGAGAAAGCCTGTTTTTATTTAAGGGCTGTCTAGTTGATTTTGGAGAAGAACAGAAAAATAAAAAAGGCCTCCAAAGAAAAGGGTAAAAAAGGGAGGCCAACACAATATATTTGAGCCCATCACTGTTCAAGAAATCACTGCCTCTCCCTCAATATTGTCATGTTTTCAAGAGGTAGGTTGCTTTGATTTTTGCAGAAGATACTAGAGGTCACTAGCCACCCTCATCTAACAGAGTTATTTTTTCTGAGGTTGGATGGAAAGCAAGTTCACATAGTAGGTTTAGATTTTGAACTCACTCCTAGAGTTGTTTCTAAGGCAACCAAAATCCCTAACATAGGAGAAGAGTGGTTCAAACAATCATACCTTTACCTCAGCCACTATCAGCCTTTTCTCGAGCCAAATCATCAAGATACATGCAACTCCATTTTCCCTTTCTCACACTTGCTGGATGACTATGCAGCCCTCATGAAAATAATCATGAAGTTTTTCACTTGTGAAGGTAGATACTCCCAATTATATGCCTATCACATCAGACTCCTTATGCATTTCACAAAAGCTAAGTTGCTAAACCTACCTTTCTTCCTATGCAATAGTATAGACAATATGTCTTCCATTGTTAGGAAAAATCCTCCAGCTCAACAGAAATCAAGTTTATTCCATCACTCCCTCATTAAGATCATTATCCTTCACCAGCTGAAACAAAAGGGAATTCCTTGGGAAACTTTCATCTCTCACCCTGATTTCACTTATGCATCTTCTATGCCACTACAAATCAGGCCATTTTCATAAGCCTCGAAAATCACTGCTTCAAACATTGGGGGATAACCACCCGGTCGGGACCTTAGGACAACTCCTTTTCTGTTTGGTGTGGTGGCTTCGACTGGATTGATAGGACCAGTTTCCTAATAATTTAAATGGGTTGGTAATGGAATGATTGGGTGAAGGAAAAATGGGACTAAATGATTGAAATAAACTATCTAATCTAATCTAAAACTGATAAAATAATTCTAAAACTAACCTGGGTATCAAATGTGAATGCAACTTTAAATTGTTTCAACTAACCAATAACCATGAAAATGTATTATAGTTTAATTGAAATATGTAGTAACAAATAAGGATAACTCTGTTTAAGAAATTAAACAGAGTTATAATAACATATTGCATTCATCATTTATATATCATTTGCATATACTGTAAAAGAAAAATATTTCTACACACTCAGAAATGATATGTATAAAGAAATATTGTGAAACAAGTACATATAAATGATAGAAAATTTAAAGGAAATATCTCATAACATAAGAAAACTAGCAGTGAATAGATAGAAATACCATATCCATCTTGATACTTTCCGATGCAATTCGATATCCAAATCCAACAACTTCAATTTAAAACAGACTCCAAGATACAAAAATGCAATTCTTAAAGACAATTTTGCATAGAACCACCAGATGTGATCCTTTATAAAAATATAAGAGTCAATGGAGTACATAAATGTAATCTCCAAGTCAAAATATTACAAATTCAGGACCCCTTTCTAAATGCATGAAAGGGGTTTAAATAGGTACTTAATAAAACAAAATAACTAAAACTATTCCTAGAATCTATCTAATTGGAAATTTAGAAACATAAATGCAATCATAAAGTGAACCTGGTTCATTGATTGTCTGCCGAGTTTAATGTGCCCAGACGACAGATCTTGAGCATATCTTGGATTTCTGTTGGTCGACTCATCTTTGAATGTAACTGCCCAGTATATGTAGCATCAGAGAATTCAAGAATGATACAATGAATAACATTCGAAAGGAATTTGATGGCCATCTATTGGCTATGTGGCTTGATCAGATAAGTCCACATAATATCCCATGAAATTCCTTGAAGATTTCTATTCTGTTGATTTTTATTGATTATCTCTTCTTTCCACCTGAGATCAGCTTCTTTTACTTTAGGTAACTTGCCTGGGGTACAATCTGAGATCAAATTGGTAGCGTACAAGCTGTCATTAACCAATAGTGTTGTATTATTCATTAAAAATTTAGCCCTTGATATGGCTCGTTCTGATTTCATCAATTGATGTTCCCATTCCATAAATACAATTTCCTCGTGTCTCTCTTTAGTTCTAGGAAGACTAGCTTTTCTTCCCTGCTCTGTAACCTGCCATGAAAGAAACTTATAAATTCTATCATCAACAACATCAATTTCTTGCCTGAGAGTGACCGATTCATCTATCAAAGATGATGTTATCTCACACAAAGGCTCAACTTGTGTCAATTTCAGATAGCAGTTTGTTTATTTCAAGGGCTTCATTTTTGAATTGCTCTAATTTGGGATAATCCTTGAACTTGTCCAATGCTGATCAGAATGTCTTTTCTTGTTCAATCTTTGAATTTTTCTCACTTTGCAGAAGATTTTTTAGCTTCTCTACCTCTTGATTCAACTACTGCTATTTCCCCAAAGCTTTTTCATCAATTTTCTTCTTTTCAACATCAAGCTGCTCTTCTAGCTGTTTGGATTTGAGCTCTTCATCCTGCAATTGCTGTTCTAACTGAATAATTTTATGATGTTTATTTGTAACCTTTTCTTCTAACATAGCTATTTTAAAATCTTTTTGTTTCATTAATTGTGTAACTTCAGAGGCCTTGTCTATAGTTGCAGCACTATAGGCACCCGCGTATTGAGATAATTTAGTGAGATCCTCAGATGGATTCACCTCAACATTTTTATAAACAATATTCATAAACTCCACCTGTGATGTCGAAAGTGAATCCTGATTAGTTCTCCTCCTTTTCCATTGTTTTCTCACAATAGCCCTATGCTTAGGACTGTAAAATACATCCAGAGGAGGGATTTATTCTATTTTCAACATAATTTCACCTGTGGGATTTTCAGGAATAACTTCTATATCTTGGTCTTCTAGAAAATTAACTTGGGGATTATTCTGTTGTCCTATTTGCTGGGCAAATTGTTCATATTGGCTCAGCAAATGAAGAGAAACTATAAGTTAAGCAGATTCAACTACCTTTTTAGCAGCTTCCTCTCTTCCAAGTTGAGAATCTGGATTATTGTTTATATCTCCTTTTGGTGCCTGTTCAGTAGCCTTACCGTTTGTGCCTCCTTTCTTAGAATGCATGTTGGTATCAGTACCAGTGCTTTATTTTCCTGTCTGGGCTGAAGACTGTTGATCAATATGTACATCAAGTTTAGCAGCCGTTTCTTTCTTCTCAGTATTAACTTTGTTGCTAATGTCTTGTTTTTGTATAACAGGATTAGTTCCAGTTACTTCTTTCTGTGTCTGTATGATGACCTTGCTGGCAGATGTTTCTGTTACTGTTTTGCCAGACGTATCCTATTTTTCTTTCTGTTGTGACTTAATTTCCTGTATAGGAAATCTTAATTGATCCAGAAGAATTTTGAGTAATCTCTGGCTTCTAAACAACATAAAATTATTCAACTCTTCAGCCTGGAATTTAGACTTGGCCAAATAAAAAACTTGGGACAAATTATCTACAGAAACAAATAAATCATCAAACATATCTGGTTCATGTTCAAACCGAGCAATTGAAACAACAATAGTAAAATCAAATGCCACCTTCCTTGGATCATATTGCCTCCCTGGGATTGTTGAAAGCTTGAGATTGGTTAGCTTGCCAAATTTTTTCTCAGCATGAATAAAATTATTGAGAGTGTAATGTCCACATTTAAAAGGAAAAGTAGGCCACATTAACTTCTTGCTGTTCTTCAAAGTCCTGGACATGCCTTCAATTGTCAGCTGATATGCAATTGCCTGGGCTAACAATTTATTTGGAACATACAAAGGAAGAATGTGTGGTTCTACAATACTTCAAAAAACTCTGATATATGTGAATATTTCTTCTCCAAACCAATCCCCAATCGAGGATAAATCAAATTTAGCCTTCTCAGAAAGTCTAGGAGGGAATCAAAGAAAAATAGTTTGATAAATTGGGATAAGAAAACCGTGACAAACTCTGTAAAAATGGCTTTTGAAATGCCCCTTCCACAAGAACTTGTGATATATATGAATAGGAACATGATCTTTAGGGGACCATTTCCATCCTAATATGGGAAATTTAGAATTGAAGCACAGGGCGTATAGAATATAAGCACAAAAATAAAAAGTAGTATTCCTGAGTTTTTGTCTTTCCTATACTCAAGAATCTTATTGGCTACCTTATCATAAAGAATGACAACCCAGTCCATTATCTCAGAATTTATAGCAGAATGTATTAATGACACCATTTGTATCGAAAACCTAGCTGAGTTATCATTCCCAAACAATCTGCACATCATTGCTGCGACATAACAGTACGGAGGCGAAAGACACTCCACAGAGTACATACCTGATGCCTCATGTTTATGCTTTTCGGGAGCCTTTCTCCATTCTCTAATCGGCTCTGACTGATTTTCATTATTCGCAGCAAATT
>JAXQQM020066818.1:0-67147 GCA_034641835.2 Pinus albicaulis | reverse complement strand
TTCTGCAATCAGGCTGGTACAGAAGAATTCTTCTTCTCCACCAGCCTAGTTTTTGTTCTTTTTAGTTAAAATATATATATATATATATATATATATATATATATATATTGTATAAGCCTGAAAACCAATCACTGATTGGAAGTCTTATACAGAAAATATAGGGTGAAAATCAGGAACACCTGACACTCTATATTTTCCAAAAAAAAAAAATTCTCTTTCATTTCATAAGTTTTGTAACCACTCCATTCCATTCCACTTCATTCCACTTCATTTCACTTCATTTCACTCCATTCCACTTCATTTTATCTATTTCATTCCATTTTCACCAATAAAATTCTTTTTCATGACCATTTCCATCTAGTCATTTGTCATCTGTTCATTTTCATTCACCCAAATAATAGTTGTTTCAGTTTCCGCAGCTGACATCTATTTCCACAACTGACTCCAGTTTCCGCAGCCAGAAGTAGATTCCGCAGCTACTACTCTGTTTTCAAAAGAATGTACAGCCAGATGTTATTTCCATAATCATGAAATTAAATGCAGGTGAGAGGACCAATTATGAAGACATGGGGCATTCAAGATATCAATGAGGAGCAACAAATTGAAGACCAAGGAAAAAAAGGCAAAGATTCCAAGGTATGAGTAAAAATTCATTTCAAATGGCATTTAAAACACATTTTTATATAGTTCTAAACCATAAGCTCCATCCATTATGTGCAATGATTATATTGAAAAACTCCGTAACCCTTTCATGATCTCCATATGATCTTCCCGCATTCATTCTCAAACGGTCCCATAATTAAACCTCCAATCTTCACTCATACTCCGATATTCCACCTATGACAATGAGACGTAGTTGATTTGACCACGGCCTCTTTCAGCCGCATAAAATCCATAGATGTTGTTTAAACGTGCTTACATTTATTTTGCAGCCACCAAATTTCAAAACACTTCCGGATGTGTTATACTCCTCCTATTGTTCTGTTAATCTCACAGTCGTATCTCTGCCGTGCTCACGAAATACCTCTCTGTTCCGCTTCACTCCATTTCATTCTCTGTTACGCTATAGTCTGTATACCCACTCTCTGATATCTACCTACAGCCATTGTGCTCATTTCCGTGCATTCAGCCGTTCTAATTCCATTGAACCCTCACGCAGGCAAGTTTTTGAAGAGCAGAAAGAAGAATGGGTAAATTGCTAAGAGCAGAACCAGAAGGACCTAAATTCATGGAAGGATATCCGCAAGTCAGGGATATATTGAAGAAAGAAAAGTGGCTGCGGTTTATCCAAAAGTTCAGAGGCTACCATAAAGAAGTGACAAAAGAATTTGCAAGGTCATTCAATGGCCTGGAGGTAGAGATTGGAGACCTTAAGTTCACGGTGAATGAGGCATCTATAGCTACTACCACGGAACTTCCTCAAGAGGGTGAACGATGGTTTAAGAATAAAAGCATTAGTGATGAAGCCTGGAGAATAATCTTACGAAACCAAGGTATGGACATAACTATTTTTAAAAGAGGAATTCATGTTCATGCTTTGAAAGAGGAATGGGCTACTTTGCTGCTAGTTGTTCAAAAATTCATTACCTGTGAAGGCCATTTTGGGTCCATGTATATGTACCATACCAGATTACTGATGAATTTTCTAGATAATCAAACTCTCAATCTCCCATATTTTCTATTAAATAGTTTGAATAAGATGTCTGTGACTGTTCAGAAACATTTAGGGGATGTATAACCACATCTATATCACCACGGTCTTGTAAAAATTTTGATTGAAAAAGAGTTAAAGGAGAAGAAGTACAAATGGGAACAATTTTTTATTAGAAATTTCTTTGAGGAACCTCAAGAAATTCCTGAAGGTAGCACATCAAGAAGGAGTAGGAGAAAAAGAGCAAATGATGAAACTCAAAGTACTCCTACTACTACAATTGAAAGAATCAGTAGGGAAGAGAGATTGTCAAAAAGGAAGAAGAAAGAAACCAAGGGTAAAAAGCCAATAACACCAAAAGAAAGAAAAAGTATTGAGGCTATACATCAAACCCCTTCTTCCGAAGAAGAAGATCATCAGGTGTTATCTGAAAGATTAGTTTATCTTAAAAAACAGTCATCTATGGCCAAGAAGATAGAGAAAGGAAAACAAAAGCAAAAGGACAGTGGTCCACAGCGTGTGAGAAGAAGTTCCAGACTTAAGGGGAAATTGAGGAAAACGCAAATGAAAGGACCCCATTTCATTGATTTGGGAGAAGAAACATCTGAACAGTCCCCAGCTGACCATAGTCCATCTCACTCTCAGTCAGTTAGTGAACCTGGTTCATTTCATTCTCAGTCAGACATTGAACATAGTCCATCCCATTCTCAGCAAGATGTTGATGTGAGCCCTTCTCAACCATATTTTGAAGATAACTCTCCTTCACGGCATTTTGGGATGTCCAATAAAATGACACTCATAGACCCCATGTAGTGTATATGATTATATAGAATCTTTAGAAAAGTAAGCATGTGTCCTGTGATTTCTATAAATTCACCACATGTATTAAGATGATTTAGTCCAATCACTAAAACATGAAGTCTTTGAGCTAGAGCTTTTAGATAGACACATTAAAAATGAAATGAGACATTTAAAGGAAAAAAGGAAAATTGGACAAATTTTTGACGTTGTCTACCATACACATCTGGAAAATGGCATAAAGAACAAGAACAAAAAGAAATGCCGGTTGCTGCAGCACCGGTTAATATCAAATTTAGATGCTTAATCTATGAAGCCCGTGATGTTGCGCATTCAAGGAAGAAGAGGAGAGGATTGGATAAAGACCGGCTGAAGTGTCAAGGCATATGAACCGAAGAAGGATGATTAAAATTTCAGGGTTGCATGAGGACATGCAACACCTTCACAGTGGGGGTATGTTGAGTCTCAAATCTGCATCTTTTCCATACACCTTTCTATACCTTTTTCATTCACCTGAACCTTCCCAGTTGTCAATATCATTGTATATTAATTACAAATGAGCATCTAAAATGGTTTTTAACTATATTTTGTGTCTGCTGTTTGATTTAGATTTTTGCTCATTTAGCTTCGGAATCTTTCCACTTTCCGCAGCTGCTGCAACTTTCCGCAGCCATTTTGTGAAATTCTATGTTACAGGTGTCCTCAGGAAAAACGAGCCACATGGGAAAGTCAAAAATGATGTGGACATGGATCGTGTCCTATTGGCTCGAGCAAATTCACTTAAGGAAGCTGCGATCAAAGGTGGCCAAGTGGAAGTCAACCGTAGAGTCCCACGGTGACAGGACTCTGTTTCTCGTCACGTGAAGATTCAGATGGCCGTTTTTGAGTTGCGGGAGACACATCAACACCTGTACATGGCTCCATAGCCGAATCCAACATCCACTCTACATAGATTTACTCCTCAACGTGGCCATGATCCTAGACCTCTGTACGTAATGGTTTACGTGTTCTCCATCAGCACAAACTTTAGGGAATTAGTTATATTTCCTTGTTATAAATAATGCGTTTGCATATGCATATGAGTTAGTCTCCATTAGCCTCCATAAGTTCTGTAATGTAATTACGTTGCCCCTGTGCCGTAATATCACCTTTCTGTTATGACTGTATTTTAATATATAAGAAGACTCTGTTTCCAAGCGTAATTCGTACTTGAATTTTGTTGCCAAGGCTGGTGTAGAGGGCCCCTGCACACGCTGAGGTTTTGTGCATTATTGTATAGTTCTTGTTTTATTTTTTTAAGCTCATTGTGCCATAAGTCATTCATGTGTATATACATTGCATCTTTCATGGTATATATGCTTCATTTCTGTTTATAATCTTTCATGCTTTACATCTTGCTTCTGTCCATAATATTTCATGTTTTATGTTATTGTTAACTGATCAGTGTTCTTGTTTCAGGTTATAAATAGGCAGCCTGGGCATTTGCATAACTTTTTGACTAACGACATGGATTGTTGCTTGCTCTCACAAGTGCACTTAATTTTCTTAGTTTCTCGTTAATTTTTAGTAATGCTTGTTTATTTTACTTCTAAAAGACATTTGTTTCAAAAGAGTTAGATTTAGATATATTAAACTGCTCATAACATCTTCAGTTGCCTCCGAAAGCCACAGCTGGACCGATGGTGAGGGATTGTATTATGAAATGTGTAGTTTGGTATTAGTTTCCTTTCTGCAAATTTAGATATATTAAATTGTGCATGACATCTTCAGTTACCTCCGAAAGCCACAGCTGGACTGATGGTGAGGGATTGAATTATGAATGTATTGTTTGATATTAGTTTACTTTCTGCAAGTTAGATATATTAAATTGCTCATGACATCTTCAGTTACCTCCGAAAGCCACAGCTGGACTGATGGTGAGGGATTGAATTATGAATGTGTAGTTTTATATTAGTTTACTTTCTGCAAGTTAGATATCAGGTTACTCAAGTTGTTTATGGTTACCTCCGAAAATCATAGCTGGACTAATGATGAGGGATCAAAAGATAAGTTGATGTAATTTGATTTAGATTTACTTTGTTGCAACTTTTGGATTTCTTTAAGCATATTTTCTTTTGTCTTTGAATAGCAGCAAGAATAATGAGTTTCATGATCAGTAGTTCATTGTTTGTTTGACTAGAGTAATGATGCAATTTCATTTTCTTTGAAGAATTAATTTTGTCATTGTGTGTTTTTAAAATTCTTTTGAAGTTTCGAAAATCATTAGAAAGACATTGTTGTCTTGAATATTTGTCTCCATACTTGTCTTTTAGAATTTCACAAAAATCCAAAAACGACAAAAAAGTAAGAGATAGGTTATCTTGCACATATAGTGCGCGACACTTCGTCAGCTTACGAATCCCGGATTGACAAATTAAATGTAGCAATTTAGGACACACTAAATTGACCAAACAATCATAATGAAATACTTCACCTGTGAGGGCAGGTTCTCTAAAGTCTATTCATACCACATAAGGCTCCTCATGCACTTCACTAAAAAAATTTTGCTACACATGCCCTACTATCTTTGCAAAAGTATTGAGAAAATGTCTTCCATCATGCAGAAAAGGCCTCCATCCGAACAAATGTCAAGCCTTTTTCATCATTCCCTCATCAAAGTGATTGTATCACACCAACTAGAACAACAAGGCATCCCCTAGGGGGTTTTCATTTTCCACAATGATTTCACAACTCCACAACCCACTCCTCTACAAATTCTGCCATCATCATCTCAAAATCCTCCTCACACACCTCCATCACCTTCCACTGACCTTGGTTCATCTTCTTCACATGAATCATTCCCTCAAATAGACCTTCCTCATTCACCTTCCCATAAGAAATCAGAAAATGAAGAAATCAGTGATGGCCAAGAAGAAAGCTATGATGGCCAAGAAGAAAGCAGTGAGGGCCATGAAGAAAGAAGTGATGAAAAAGAAGAAAGCAGTGAGGGAAAGGATGATGAAAATGAAGAAAAAAGTGAAGAAGAGGAAGGTGGCAGAGAGGGAGATAGACAAGAAGAAATTAACAAACGCAGTGAAAAAATCGAGTGTGTTGATAAAGAAGAAAACATAGTTGAAATTAGTGAGCCCCATAATGAGCAAAAGAGACAAAACAGTGGGTCTTATGATGAAGACAATGACACTGAAAATACATATGAAGATAGTGGGGAGGAGGCATATGAAAGAAATGAAGAAAAAAAAATGACAGTGACAAGAATGGCAAAGACAGCTAAGAAACAAAGTTTCAAGTTGTTTTCTGTAGGAAAGAAAATGATGAAAAACGGCCAAATAATGAAGATAATGAGCAGGGCAGTGAAGGAGAGATCAACCAAAGGAACTCACCTAGTGAAGAAAGAAAGGACCCTCACAGTGATGGGAAAAATAATGAAGGTACCCAAGACAGTGACCCTACAAAGGATGCAAACAGTGATACAAAGGATCAATTTGACAATGAATACAGTGGGTTAAAAGATGAGGAAGAATACAATCATGGAAATGAAGATATGCCCAAAAAATATCAAGGCACCTCTAACATTGCAAAAACAAAGGAGGAGAGTCCTAAGGATCTTGACAGAGATAGTGGCATAAATGATAGTGAGGGTGCTTGTCAAAGGGGTATCGAAGAACAAGGTAAGGAAGATGCACACACATAGATCATCCATGAAGAGAAAAACAATCCTAAGGTCACTAGTGATCAAGATTTGCAAGTAAAACATGTTGCACATTTCACCTTTACCTATAAAAGAGGAGAGAGGAATGTGTTTGCTAGCTCCAAAAGGCAAGGGGCCATGCACTCCTCCTAAACTCCAATGAAAGACAAAGGTAAACACAAAGTGAAAGAGGAAGAGGACAATCATGAGGAAGAAAGAGAATTTGAGCTCATTCACAAAGACAATGATGAGGAAAATGAGACAAGAATAGTAAAGTCTCTTCTACAAGATTGGAATGCACAGATCAAAGACTTGGAATTTGAGTTAGAAAGGTCTAAGGATCTCATTCACTTTTTTCAAATGCAGAACAAAAAAATGAGTGGCCAGCTGGCCATCTATGAAGCACGGGCGCTCAAATATCAGAAAGAGGCATAAAGGTCACAAGTGCAGTTAGAGGAATACATAGGTGCCTATGAGGAGGATAGAGGTGAATAAGGCCAGACTAGTGTTGGGCCATGAATACGACCACTTTTTAACACTTATTTCATCCATTTATACTCTTCTTTATCATGTAATTTATCATAATTTATCATATAAATCCATTTTATAATTATTTATGCTCTTATGGATAAATATTATTTATTCTCCTTTATTTTTAATAAATTGATGATTATTATGCATAATTTTATCAATGATGGTTTATTAATGTATTTTGTAACATCACTCACCATTTTAGCCTCCAAGATATTTTCCATATTGCAGATTTGATCTCTAGATCATCATCAAATATTCCAACTCAGAAATTCGCTGGAATAAGAAGTGACAATTTTGCGGTTGATATTCTCGGAAAATGGAGAAGAATCTAGAAAATATGGAATATGGGTTTTGTCCATAATGGACCAAATTAATTTTTTTAAAGAATTTTTTGCCCAAATTCGGCTTGGATTGAGCGAAACGCAAGGTTCTTTGAGCACGATTTTCTCAGATTTACTATTATGGCCGTCCTCCAAATTATCTCAACTGCAAATCCAAATTCCACTTGCTCTTGTTGAAAGATTGACGGAAATATATTTTCTTGTTGATCAATTGGTTGGGGACAATCCAATTTTGTTATGAGAGATCATATTTACTATTTAATTTCTCCTCTTTTTGATTATAAAAGGAGAGCATGTATTATGTATTGAAGAATGATGGGATATGGGGAGACTTTCCTTGTTGTAATTTTTAGAATTGTGCATCGACTCTTGTTAAGAGAGTACGAACTGTTTGTAAACATCATTCATGCCCGATTAATACAAGAGTTCATTGCCGTTTAATTTCTTAACACTGGAGTAAAGCCCAGCGGTGTTTCACAGGTGGTTGAGGGCCCGACCCTAGTGGATCGATCTGTTGGTTGTATCATTACCTTTCAATTATTATCGTGTGATAGTTTGTGGTTGTTCTCATTACATTTGCAAGTTAATTATTTTTTCGTTGAATTATTGATTGATTTCATTATGTTAATGAATCACATTGTTGTTATGTTTCAGTAAGGACTTTAATTCTTGTATTAATCATCTTGTTAAATTGTTAGTATGAATCCTTTGTCGAAGTGTACGAAAAAGGACCACTTTAGCTACGCATAACTAATAGCCCTAACAACAAAAGTGGCTGCCAATATCTTCAGATCTGCAGTTAGTTGATCAAGAAAAGAGCTGCAAAAAACCATATCTATGCATAGAAAGACATTAACCAGTAAAAATAAGGGTTTTCTCCATATACCAATAGACAAGACAAGAACAATTTTTGAAAGAATTTTTTGTATTAAGGGCACCTAGGAGGAAAACAAGAAGGAATATCCAATTCTCCTCAGTGGGATGGGTTCTTGGAAGTCTTCAGCACTTCAGATCTAGAATCTCTCTCTCTTGTTGGTGTAGAAAACCCAATGCAAATAATATAGCTCAAAGGGAGCTCACACAGCAAATAATGGAAAAATGTGACCAAGTGTATAGATCCAAAGTGATCTAATAGGAAACAAAAGGTGAAGAATGGTAGGAAAAACCCTCCTGTTTATAACAAAATATTGGGTCATTCTAGATCTTGGTGCATGATTAAAATAATGTTAACCAAATCTAGATCCAACTTTTATGGAATATTTAATTATATTTGTTGGAGGGAAAAGGTATTTGACTTGGGTCAAATCCCTTTATTTGTCAAAAATAAATAAATAAATGATTTATTTATCTTTTTAAGGAATTGGTTGAAAGATAATAAAATAAATAATGATTTATTTAATTATTTGTGGGTGATTTGGTCATATTTAACAAGGAATATTATCTAAATAAGATTAAATAATTATTCCTAGAAAATAATAAGATAAATAAAGGTTTATCTAATTAATTTCTTTGTTTTTGGGTTAAACATGACTGGGAATAATAATTAAATTATGGTTTAGTTAATTATTCCATGAGGAAAATCAAACAAATATAGGTTTGTTTAATATTTCCTTTTGGGGTTTCCTGTTTAGACCATAAATAACCTAATAAATGTGGTTTATTAAGTTATTTAACATAGTGAAGGAAATTTTACTTAGGGTAAGATTGGTATTACATGGTGTACTTGGGTCCATCTAATGATAATAGGTTAGATGGCCAAAAAATGGTGTAACAGATTGCCCCCCAGCGTACGAGTGTTAGGAGAAAATCGTATGACCGAAGTACGTTGTAAGAACTCAATCACCAGACAATCAAGAGGGAAGTCAGAGAGAGAAATGTAAGGTAGACGAGTGTGCTGAAGAACTAGACCCTGAGGAGACGAGACTCGCAGGTGCAACAAGTCTCTTTTTATGAGAGGGTACCTGTGCTAAAGGCGGCGGGGGAGGCATACCTATGCCCGCCAAGACAAAGTACAAAAGAATAGTGTGTCTAGTAAACAAGGGATCTAAACTACAGGGCACAACCTAAGACAAACATGAGCCAGATAATAATACAAACAGGAATCCCACATACATGTTGTGCCTGGGATAAGCCCAAGACTTATACAATAATATCCTAGCATATGAGACAAATACAATCAAATGCCCCCCATAAGCGGGGGAAGGGCTCACAAAATCTGACTGATACATGCAAATCAAAGAGACGCTGCAAGCGGCTAAGGCCGACATCATCAAATATATGGAGCTGCATCGAAGGCTACAATGAAGAGGTCATCCGGGTATGTGGGGGGCTACCAGCAAGGCCGCCCCCTCATGAGGGCTGAGAAATCTCACACACACCCGAGAATCACCAAAAGCAACTGCTGCATCACTGAACCATCAAGCATACAGATCTCGATCATGCTGAAAGGAGCTAGAGTGGAGAAAAAATCAAGTCAAAGGGTAATGAGAGATCCCTTTGCCTGATCCGAGGCACCAAAAAAGAGTGGAAGCTGGAACCAAGGTACACTGCCCTCTAGACCTGTCTTATGGAATGAAGGAGCTGATGTCGACAGAAGGAGGTCCGCCATAGGTGAGGCAATGAGAGATCCTCAACTAAGGCACGAGAGAAAATAGTAAAGCGACGGACAAACTAATACCAATGATGATGGTGAAATGGAGAGGACTGAGTAGCGAATGGACGACTTCCTTTGTTAGAGCATAAAGGGCATGAATGAAATGGCAGCAACTGACATGATATCATGAGGGATAGGGGACAGTGGGACTGGAGGCCATATGTGAGACACAAGAGAGGGACCAAGCAATGAAGGATGGAGGACTATAGCGGGGTACAAAGGGACTCGGGATAGACTCCATGAATGCGATGATGACTCAACTCGGATGCTCTAAACAAGGGTGACTCAATGGTGCTGCCACACAGTAAAGGTCCAATGGGGGACCAGGAAAACATGAGTACAAGATGGTAACTCACGACGAAAATCGACACGAACAAAGACAAGTAAGGAGGCAAAGTGGTGCCCCAAGTACAAGTGTTGTAAGTGAAGAAATGTGATTTTAAAGAGAGGTGAAGTGACCCATCTTGGACAAAATGTGTCCTAGTGAAGTATCAAATCACAAAAAAATAACAGATACCCATTTGAGGGCTCGGTGAGAGCTTTCCAACGGTGCAGACGGTTTGTCAAACAGAGCTACGGTATGGTCACAACAGGCGAAAGAAGAAACAAGGATTCTCTTTTAATAAGGTAGTTTTCCCTCCAAATCCACTCATTTGCTAGTGTTGCTGTGGTGAATGTAGAGAGGAGAGAAGGCCCTAAATCTTGCGGCGAGCATAGCGGACAAAACGACCGTTGGAATCGAGATCCGTCAGTTGCAGGTAAGAGGCCTAACCTTACTCTTTCATTTTGATGGATTGAAAGTTCAGATTAGGGCCCAGAATCTCAGGAACAGACCCTCCTTCATATCTACGGCTGGATCACACTTTTTGGGCCAAAAAGGGTGACCTGGGAAGTAGGTTTCAGGGCAAAAACTGCGACCTGTCCCAGAATTGGGCAGAAAACTGCGACCTGGGATATGAGGGGGTTTTAGTGTTGTTTTATGGCTGAGAGTTGGGTTTTTGTGTTTGGTTATGGTATTCCCGATCTGTATACTGACAAAGATGATGTTTTTGTGCAGATATGGCAGATATATGGGTTAACTGGAGAGAGAGAGACTTGGGTACATTACGGGAAGAGATCCAGGCAGATCAGGGTGTCCATCGTGTGTTGGCCAGGTTTGGGGTTCTAAAGTTTTTGGAGAACCCTTTGATGCGAGCGGGAGAGCCTTTGTTGGCTCGGATTATTAGTTACTGGGATCCAGAGCATGAGGTCTTTGTAGTGCAAGGGCACAGGATCGAACTGACAGTCCAAGAGGTGTATTTCCTGACGGGTCTCCCGCCACTGGGGATGGTGGGAAACATGCAGCCAGTATTACCACGGGGGCGGCCTATTATGGAGTTTGTGGAGCGACATTGTCGACCGGGTCTCCAAGTCAAGGGGACTCGGATACCGATCGGGGATCTAGAGAGATTAGAGACCAGGTAAAGGGGCCGGCAATGCTACGTATCCTGGCAACTGTGCACTCCATCACATCACTGGGGGGCAGATGATGATAGTGGAAAGTGTATTGGGTGGGACCTACTATGGGTGGGCCCAAATGCTGTTGGTGTCGCTAAAGCGATAGTTGTCACTATGCAGGCGGCAGGTGAACCATGACTGCGCATATGGGACTTTGTTGTGCGCCTTCTTCTTTGAGAAGATCCCGACCTTGAGGCCTCATGTACAGCTTCCAGATGGGGGCCCGAGAGAGCCCAGAATGCGCCGTTGGGGACGGCTACTGTGCAGAGGAGGAGGAGGGGCGGTCGGGCGAGTGTTTCGACCGGAGTTTTTTGCCCATTGGGAGAATTCTCATTATACATAGAGCCCACAAACTATTTATAGTGGGATGAGTTATTGTGGAGATCCGGACCTACCACTTCCGCCTGGTCGAGTATGGGGGCCCGATGGTAAGTGACAGATTACTATTCTTGTATGGGCATGTTAAAGTTATTTAATAGTAGATATGGTACTGATTCATGTACTTTTGGTATGCAGATATAGCTCCGGTAAAACTGGCCGGATATATGGGACGCCTGGCAGCCTCTGGAGCTGCAGGGTCGAGTGGGTCGAGAGCAGCACGCAATGAGGATGCGGCCGCCCTTATGGAGGACATCCACTGTAGATGCGAGACATTGCTAACTGGAGTTTCAGAGCGCGGGTGGCAAGACTTAGACGACCAGTACGTGGAGGCATGCATTGGTCTTCCCTCGGAATTGCGAGGTGTCATGCGGCGCATGGCGATGGCCGGTCAAGGCATACGTGATCTACGGGTTGCAGGGGCAGAGCCATTGGCTCGGGATCCGCCAGATAGTGAGTAGGTGTGGGGCATTTGGTGCCCCCTAGTGTGTATGTAGGGGCAGGTGGTGCCCCCAGTTTTGAGTTTTTTGTAACATGCTATGGGCATGTCATATGTATCAGAGTAGATGGACTCTAAACACATTTTTTGCGACACATATTATGGATATGCATCATTTTTAATGATTATGAATGTTATTGTATTGTATGAAATGTGTGTGATAAATGCCAATCTAGAACATGGTTTGCAATACTATCTACATAGTGATTTTGTTCTCGAGGTACATGGTTGAAAGTTATGGTTTCAAATTCACGTATCAAGAGTTTCACTCGTAAATATTGTCTAAACAGCATAGGGTGATGCACACGATAAACACCATTTAGTTGCATGACAAGAAGTAGGGAATCCAAACGAACATGCAGATGGAGAATGCGATGAAAGAGGGCATCGAATAAGAGACCACGCACTGCATCATATTCAGCCTGATTGTTGGTGGCAGTACCAATGCAGACCCCGTTAGAGAGGACAAGGGCATGCAAGGGGGTGAAAATGGCCCAACCTGCCGAGGCTAGATTCCGGGAGTAACGACTTGCACCATCGGCGTAACCGATAAAGGGTGGGGACGGGAGGTCCTACAGAATGGTGTCACAAGACAACAAATGGGGGGAGGAAATACAATGACGACAGCGTGAGTGGACAGAAGACATCGAGCGGCAACTGCGGGAGGGAGTGCAAGGAGAAGGATGACTATGACTCATATACAAACTAGAGGGTGGTATATGAGGGCTATCGGAAGTGTGGTGAGGACTCGGGCTGCGGAGGTCAACAGAGATACGGGTGGAGTGATCTCGTGTATGGGTAGAAAATAGGGGGTCAGGCGAAACAACAAGGGAGGGTGCAGGGGGACTGGGCTCCAAGGGTCTCGTAGAGGAGGATAGATAAAGAATGGTCGTAGTGGACTCTGTCATCTAAACATCAGGGAGGGGAATGTCGATGGGAGTGGGGGGATCCTCAGGCTGGCCCGAAGCATACTGCGCAAGTATGGGAGAGGCGGATTGATTTTGTTCAACCTCGTACTCTCGGACTACCTCTAAAGAGGCGCGGTAATGCGTCAGGTGAGGACAATGGTGGGAGTAATGGACATGGACACCGCACAAAGCACAGGTTTTGTTGGTGCGGAGAGTCTTGGGGTTCTTGGTTACGGACAAAGAAGGAATGGAGGCTTCAGGGACCGTAGACTCGGGGAACGCGACTTTAACCATGGGCTGAATACGGGGCAATTCAAGACAAGCATGGGTGGTGTGACTGACGACATCACACAAGGCGCAAGGCTTTGCAGGTGGAGGAGGGGCCAGGTCAGTCGGGGTGGTCTTATCTTTGGGTGCCCCCTTGCGAGCTCTAACTTTCTTCCCGGGAGCCGTCATGACAGGAGAAGGGTCCTGTGGAGGTGCTGGGGGCATGGTGGCAACGGAGGAAGCAAGGGGGACCGGTTGAACCGGGGTCAAATCCATGTAGGGTTTGGGATGACCTGGAGGGGTAGTGGCCGGAGGGTCGAGGTACCAGACGAGGATACTCAAGGTCAGGTTAGGGAGAGAGAGGGTGGCCATGACGGGGACAGAATAGACTCCGGGAGGGGGAGCCAGGAAAGGTATCTGACTAGCAGGGTAATGACCAAGAGGGACGGCTCCGAGATGCTTAAGGCCTAGGGGAACCGTTCCAGGGGGACAAAGGGGTTCAGGGATACCAGCTGTAGGAGAAGGGCCAGAAGGAGGAGGTCTAGCTGGCAGAGATGAAGGGCTAGGAGAAGGTTGCAGTGGGCGAGTTTGAGTCTGAGGTTGCTGACTAGCCGAAGCGGGTCACTTAAGGGCAGCCCGAGACGATTACATCATGAAAACATTCGACAAGCTGGGATCAGAGATATGAGGAGGGGGAAGACCAGGAAAAGTTCCAAGTAGGGAGGAATCTTTGTAGACGCCGGGGGAGACACTGGTCAAGGAATCAACAGTTTGCTTATTGGCTACAGAAGAGATGGTCGTCTCGGGGGAGGTCTGAGACAGTGGCTCATGGTAAGATAGCTGGTCAATGGTGAATATCTTTCCATTGTGAGGGAAAGACATCTTGCAAAAAACCGCGGATGGGACAGTAGACATGGCATAGGTGTAGCTTCGCCCCAATAGAATGTTGTAGTCTAGAAGGGCATCAATGACTTCGACGTCAACGCAAATGGTCTTACTGGCAAGGGTGATAGGACAATTGCGGAAAAGGCCAATGGGCTGGGAGGCGTGGCCGTCCCACGCTCAAAGGGTGATCGTGGAAGGGGCCAACTCAGGAGATCCGAGTTGCTTCCAAAACGAAGTGGACATCACACAAGTGGATGCCCCCTCATCAATTATACACCGAGAAACGTTGGCGTTCCAGATTTTGACTGGGATTTGGAAGGCGATGGAAGCAGGAAGGGGAGGATGGTCTGATTGATGGGCGTCAAACACAATCATTTGGTCATCAGCAGGATCTATAGTGCCCACGGCAGATAGTA
Organism: Pinus albicaulis; assembly: GCA_034641835.2. NCBI lineage: Eukaryota > Viridiplantae > Streptophyta > Pinopsida > Pinales > Pinaceae > Pinus > Pinus albicaulis. Next base: position 52,632 of record JAXQQM020066818.1, on the reverse strand, counting down.
GAGCCTTCTTTTGGGAAGGGTACGACTGAAGGAGTTCCAGTGTGGAAATGGCAGCAGGAGATTGCGCCAGATCATCTACTATGCTATACGAATGAGAAGCTCGACCAGAAGCAGCATTTCGACATAACGGTCCTTTAAGAATCTTGGGATGGACCTCAACTTTGGGTTGAGGGATATGTAAGGGACCATTGGTTGTCGAAAGAGGCTCTGTAGAACCAGAAGAAGGGGACTCAGGGGAAGACTGAGCAGGAGGCTTGGGGTACTAGCGAGACTGAGTTTGAAGGTGAAGGTCGACATTTGGGGAAGGATCAGAGCTCATCATAAGGATCTGGTAATCGTAGGAACCAGAAAGGGAAGGTGGAGTGGCGACCTGGCTGTCAAGGGGTTGGTTAGCCACGAATCCTTGCTGAGGGAAAGGATCAGTAAACATAGCTGGCTGGGTAGTGGCCACATTAGGAGGAGCATGAGGGGAGGCGTGTTGTCCGTGCAATGTGGCTTGAGACTCCCACATCTGCCGCATCTGGGGTAAGAGGGGACAATCGTGGGTGTAATGACCATAAACATCGCAACACGAACAAGGCTTATTTGTGCGAAGCAGCTTGTCCGGCTTGGGCTGAGTGCCCTGTTGCTGGTGGGAAGTGTTAGGGTCAACACCTTGAGGATTGGGTCCACGAGTACCAGGGGCAGATTGGTTTGGATTGCCTTTGCGCCTTCTTTGAGAAGAAGGGGGATTAGTTGCGCCCTGCTGTGTAAATACTTGCCCTGGAGGGGGCTGTAGGTGTCGTTGCGGGTTTGGAGGAGGCAAGGGAGATGGAAGCGCATATGCTGGAGGAGCTGGTGCACCAGGCTGCGGATAAAGGTAATGGTTAGGTTGGGAAACATTGAGGTAAGCAGGAGGTTGGGAAAAAGGAGGAGGCATGCCGTATCCTGGATACATGCTACCGGGAGGGGGAAGAGTGCTAGAGGTGTTGGCCCCTCCCTGAGGGAGACCATAGCCCATAGGAGGTTGAGCGTACAGATGGGAAAGGGCTCCAATGATACCATCGATGGAATGAGATGCCCCCGGGGTGTTAGCACCACCGGGACTAGGGAGGTCAGGAAGAACGGTATAAACATAACCAGACTGAGCATAGATCAGGTCATATTTCAAGGCTATTTGGAGGGAGGCTTCTTCGGTTTGAGGAAAATGGGAGGCGACATATTTTCCAATGGGAGCTAAGAGAGAGCAAAGGAACCAGTCCATATAGATCCGATCTTTGAAGGGGGGAGCTTGACATAAGCTTCATCTTTGTCGCCATTCCTGGACATGAGCGGAAAGGCGGGTTGAAGAGGTTTGCTTGAAAGAGGTCAAAAGCTCCGTACCAGTATCGTATCGGAGAGGGACCTGGAAGTAAGATAAAAGGGCTTGGGCAATGGTCGCAAAGGTTGTATGGGAAGAGGTGGATTGGTCTACATACCATTTAGAAGCTTCGCCAGTAAGCGTGCGTTGGAACAATCGAAGACGAATGGAGTCATCAGTAATGGAATTGGAGGAACACCACATGTGGAAAGATCAGACATGATTGGTTGGATCTTCTCTAGCAAGGCCTTCGAACTTAGGGATGTCAGAGGGGAGCCTGGTTGGCATAGTAGGCCAACCAACATCGTGGCGGATAGGGTCATTGATCAACTGATTGAAATTGGGGAGGCTGAGGCCTGCGATGTACGGAGCAAGGGTATGGCCGAGGTAGCTCCTGTGGCGGTTCCACTAGTAGTAGTTCCAGCATTAGGGCCTGGAGCACCGCTAGCATTAGGCCCTGGACCAGACATAGTGAAGGTGACAGGGGGAGAACCAGGAGGAGAAGGAGAATCCAATGAATCAGAAGAGGATTCAGAGTGCGAACTCGGAGGAGGACTGGCTCGACGGCGGGACGGAGCAGGTCGATCGACCGGAAACTGAGGGTGAAGGCCAAGAAGTCTCCGGGAAGTGCGCCTTGGGGACGCAATGATGACAACACAAACATGGCACAAGGGGAAGAAGAACGACCACAAGGGCAAGGAGGTGCAGAATCAAGTGATTACAATGTCGAAATAAGGGCAGATAGGTGCAGTGTCAATTGATTTTAAAGTCTTTTCCTGGTGGTGTAAACCAGGCTCTTCTTCGCTTAGGGTGAGTGTGTGGCGTGCGTTAATTCTAATTTTTAAACCCTTTTCATTTTGAGAGAAAGAAAAAAAAGTGTGTTGCGTAACTGAAAATAAATCTGAAGAGAACAGTATATAATGCTGAAATAACAGAAAAATAACATCTACTATTGCATCGATTCAAACCAAGAAGGCGGGTCGCTCAAAACTGATCTAAAAAAGGGCAAAAATCTAGTCAAAACACACTTAAAAAGAGGCCAATAGATCTAGGGTCAAAAGGGACAGGGATCTAAAGGATAAAGCTGCTGAAAAGAGGTGCAGATCACAGCCAAGAGACAGAGGCAAGGTGGCTGGAAAAAATGAGGAAATCAGCAAAAAGCGGAAAGGACAGGGAGGAGGTCCTAAAGGGAGGTCCAAACAAAATGACAAGAGGTGATTTGAAAGGAAGAAAAGCTGATTTAAAGGGATCTGAGGAGGAGGTATCAGATCTGAAAAAGGGAAGGCTGAAACTTTGAAAAACAGATGGCTGAAACAGCTAAAAACTCTTCCACAAAAAGTGGATGGTACTGAAGCCCTAGGGGGCTATGTTGCCACTTAGATGAGTGAAAATAGATCAGAACTAGGTCAAAGTGGGCTGAGACAGAGGCTGGAAAACCCTGACAGAAGCTTCAGCAAAACCCAGAAAAATTGCAGAAAAACCACTGAAAAATTGGCAGGTCGCAGGTTCTGACCTGTTTTCAGTGCAGGTCGTAGAAAAGAGGCTGAAAAGTGCGACCTAGAGGTCCAGGTCGCAGTTTTTGGGCTGAAACGTGTGACCTCCCGTTCTGGTCGTCTCGGCGACAGATTTTCGGAAAAGTTGTCGTCTCAGTTGCGGCTGATGTCGCTTACCTGCACAATAGGGCCAGAAACACACGGAAGTTAGAAATTTTAATGTTTTAGGGTTTTATGTGAGAAAAAAAACATAAAAATAGGAAAAATAAACAGCTGAAAAGAAACCCTAGGGTCTGAAGTAGCTGGATATGCAGGAATATGAAAAACGACAGCGGTCATAATTTAAAACCCGTGTGGAGTCACCATTTGTTAGTATGAATCCTTTGTCGAAGTGTACGAAAAAGGACCACTTTAGCTACGCATAACTAATAGCCCTAACAACAAAAGTGGCTGCCAATATCTTCAAATCTACAGTTAGTTGATCAAGAAAAGAGCTGCAAAAAACCAAATCTTTGCATAGAAAGACATTAAGTAGTAAAAATAAGGGTTTTCTCCATATACCAATAGACAAGACAAGAACAATTTTTAAAAGAATTTTTCGTATTAAGGGCACCTGGGAGGAAAACAAGAAGGCGTATCCAATTCTCCTCAGTGGGATGGGTTCTTGGAAGTCCTCAGCACTTCAGATCTAGAATCTCTCTCTCTTGTTGGTGTAGAAAACCCAATACAAAGAATAGAGCTCAAAGGGAGCTCACACAGCAAATAATGGAAAAATGTGACCAAGTGTATAGATCCAGAGTGATCTAATAGGCAACAAAAGGTGAAAAATGGTAGGAAAAACCCTCCTATTTATAACAAAATATTGGGTCATTCTAGATCTTGGTGCATGATTAAAATAATGTTAACCAAATCTAGATCCACCTTTTATGGAATATTTTATTATATTTGTTGGAGGGAGAAGGTATTTGACTTGGGTCAAATCCCTTTATTTGTCAAAAATAAATAAATAAATAATTTATTTATCTTTTTAAGGAAGTGGTTGAAAGATAATTAAATAAATAATGATTTATTTAATTATTTGTGGGTGATTTGGTCATATTTAACAAGGAATATTATCTAAAATATTAAATAATTATTCCTAGAAAATAATAAGATAAATAAAGGTTTATCTAATTAATTTATTTGTTTTTGGGTTAAACATGACTGGGAATAATAATTAAATTATGGTTTAATTAATTATTCCATGAGGAAAATCAAACAAATGTAGGTTTGTTTAATATTTCCTTTTGGGGTTTCCTGTTTAGACCAAAATTAACCTAATAAATGTGGTTTATTAAGTTATTTAACATAGTGAAGGCAATTTTACTTAGGGTAAAATTGGTCTTACATGGTGTACTTGGGTCCATCTAATGATAATAGGTTAGATGACCAAAAAATGGTGTAACATAAACCTTACAGAGCATTGTTGTTCAGAATTAGATGTCCTATTCCAATTAATTGTTGTTCCATTGGATTGTTGTTCATGTCAATTATTATTTAACAACGTTTGTTGTCGACAGGGTTTTGGTGTTTAAAAAAATTGCTGTTTGATTTCATTAAGTTAAAGATCTGATGTTCATATTCATTAGTTAATATTTGCTATTCGATTCTTCTAGTTTCAATTAGTTATTCATTTACATTGTTGTTTGATTTCAGTGTGCTGGTCATTTCCAATTCATTAGTTAACAGATTGCAAAGAGTTTGCTTTCGAAGAGCTTTCTTAGTTTACTTTCAATAACAGCTTTAGTTCAATTCCTATTTCTCCTTAATTTCTTTAACGCAGGACTATCAACTGTAGAGATTATTGGTTATTGCTTCCACGTTCCCAAATTGATTATCTTGTGTCATTTTGATTTCAATTGCATCAATTTCTAGAGGAATGATTTATTGCTACTATATCCTCAATTGATGGTTGTTGAGTGAATAGATAGATTTTAAGAGCATTTGAGTTCATGTTATGGTAATTAGATCTCTTTTTCAAGCATCCGTTTAATCTTGTATTTAGAACACTGTACTACATCTTTCATAGCATTACTCTTATCTCAATTGTAGTCTCAAACATAGTACACTCTTGAATCAAAAATTAGTTCCTGGATTGATAATTAATGTGAGATAAATAGGTGTTAAAAAGATACCTTTTATACCTCAACATTTTGGCACCGTTGCCAGGGAGAGTGTATGCCATTTAGAAAGAGTGATGTATATTTAATTTTTTCTTCTTGGGAAGAATTGGGTATTAAAGATGGAAGGTAGGAACCTGTGCACCGAGCAAGGAACACACTTGTTCACTGGCCTGCTTCACAGCAGAATTGAGTGAAAGCTTAAGGTAGAAATGAATGCTTGTGTTTTTTTGAATTTTAGAGGTAGAATTTTTGAAAAAAAATCTTGTAATTCCACTCAAGTGGTGATGTAAGCACCACCCATTTCACTAACCAATTGACGGGAAAATTTTAAGGAGGATCCTCAAAGAAACACATGAAGAACATCTCCTATTATGGTAATAAATGGCTCACATTTCAAATTTTGAATTCCCTATCAAAGATCTAGGAGGAGTGACAGAAATGCACATAATTCCCCCATTGTCTCTACCAAATTTTCATGGTTTGACAAATGAAGATCCAGATATATTCTTATTTGAGTTTAAAATACTTTGTAGAGGATATGATTATTGTACTAATGATCAAAGGTTGAAATTGTTTCCTCTTACTCTAAAAGGAGCAACTCTCTGATGGTTCATGAGCCTAGGTGGGAACTGCATCCAAAAATGGGAGGACATGAAGAACATATTCTTGAATAAGTACCAAGACTACTGCAAATCCAATGAAGATATTTTTAGTATGATACAAGGGAAGACGAAAACTTGGAGGACTATGTAGAGTGATTTCGATATAACCTTCAAAAATAAAACCATAAACATTTGGAAAAAGAGATCTTGAAAACACTCCTTCTTAAAGGAATCAAAGATGAATTTTTAGAACTCTTAAATCTGATAGGAAAAGGTGATGTTTTTCAGTTATCATATGATGATGTTTGGGAGTTGTGCATAAGGTATTCAAGAGGAATTTCCAAGGCTGGTAAGAATTCTAGAGAAGTTTCTTTCTTCTTTTCCAAATTTACAACAAGAACAAGAGACATAAGAGCTGAAATCAATGTTTTATTTGGAAATTTTAAATATGATTTTATTAGCTCTCTAAATTCACAATTGAATGTTTTGTAGGTTCGGAAAAATCAAGAATTTGATGAAGTGTTTTGTCCTCATTACCGAAAGGAGCATCCCATAGATAGTTGTTCTTCCTTATCTAATTTGGAAGTGGCATATCAAAGAGATGGGGAAGCTACAACAAGGTCAATAGGTATGGTTCAAAACACTTCCTCTCCATTCTCTTACTTGCATAATCCATTATGTAATACTCATATGTTAGGGCAGCCATGCAAATCTCAATATAACCACCACCAATCTTGTCTACAAGCTTGGCATGGTTCACTTTATGATTGCATAATTACTCTCCCTCATCTTGTAGCACAAACACATATTCCAGCCCTTCCACAACATCTTGCTTGCCTATCAAAATCATCCACTCAACCCAATCAACTACATCATCAAGAGGCTCCATTCCCTACACAATTTCCTGCTCAACTCATTCCACACCCTCACCACAATAAACCAGTACAACATGCTTATAGTGTTGAACTGCAAAATTTACCCACCCTTCCCACCCATTCAATCTCACATGCACTATTGGAGAAAACTTACACTTAGACTCAGAATGTATCAAATCCAAAAATTCTAGAAGTTATGAAAGAAAATGAGGTTTCTTCTAGTTTGCACCAACAAACCATTTTAAAAGCTCAAGAACTTCATGATACGATGGCTATGGGGAATAAAGAAAGTAAGGGATACATTGAAGATTGGTTTCACTCCATCATTTGTTTGCAACATCACTCCATGCTTCAACAATTGTTGGCACCATCTTTTCAAGGGGAGTTTGCTTCTCATACCCTAATTTTTATCAACATGCATTTTTCAAATTTTGGTATGTACATACTAGAGGCCTTATTTATAAAATGGTTACACTAGAAATACTCTTATACATAAACATATTTGAGTCTCAAAGAAGAGTAGGATAGTGGAGAAAATAAAATAAATAAGGAAATAAAACAAACACAATTTTTTTTTGTAAAAATAGTTGTTTTTTTTTGTTGCAACACGCTGTGGAAATCAACATTGATGATAAATATTTTAATTTATTTGTGTATGTAGATGATACTTATATTCATTTTTATCATCAATATGGAAAAATTGTTTGAATATCATTTTTTTTGGCTTGTGGGCTTGATGAAATTTCTGAAAACAAAGTTGGGACAGTCATGTTTTGAGGGACCAAAATTGAATATTTAAAAAAAAAATTATATCCTAAGTAGCCCTTGATATATCATTTCCAACCCAATTTTAATTACTCCATTTGAATTTGAAACGAAAAAGTTAGAACCAAAACATTGACAGGGTGTCTAGTAGGAAGCTCAAGAATAGAGTTGGGACAGTCAGTTTTTGGAGACCTAAATGACTTTATTTTTAAAAAATATTTCTATGGTAGATTCCTCTATGAATATAGTTTACAAATAAATTTGAATCACTCAATTTCAATATCTTATGAGGAATTTATGACCAAAATAGTGACTGCCTATCATAAATCAACATTCTTAAAACTCTGTTTTCTCGGCTGTTCACTAGCGTATTTGACCCATCAATTATTCTTGTATTAAAAACCTGTTTCTATTGGAGACCAATAAATGAATCTACTTTAATCTCCAATTTTAATTGATTCAATCCGCCATTAAACGAAAAATTTATGCTTGAAATATCAACTGTTGGTCTAAGCTGGAAAATTGAAAATGACTCTATTATGCAGGTTGTTTTAAGAAAATTTGACATATCATAGCATTGAATTTTTAAAACCTATTTCTATTGGAGATAAACCTCTGAATTATCTCTCATTTTTCTTTGGAATCACTCAAGTTGGATGAAAAATAAGAAGTTATGATTGAAACATTGCTGGTTAGCATGATTGGCCACTGCTCTCCCGCAGGTAATAAATTACTTTTACTTTGTCCGTGGATTTGTTTTACAGAGTAGCTACTTGTTAGATTTTTACATAATTCTTGAATTAAGGGAGCCCGTACACCTCTCTTTCTCCATGATTTAATGTTTTGTTGCAGGTAGACACTCGTTTTTTGCAGGTCTTAGCAGAACAAAGAAGGTCAATTTATGGACGAGCGATTCTTGAAATAAATTTTAGTGAAACAAGAGCATTTAATCCAGTTCATTACCTAATAGATTCATAACAAGAAGAAATGAAGAATTTATTTCCATTTGAAGATTCATGTCACTGCTGCCAAGCATTTTTCAAAAAGATCATTTTTTTTCTTCCATTAACAAATTGATATTCTCTTAGGAAATAACATCATAGTTGTTGTAACTTAATAAAGTGTTGTTTCTTTTCTGATTTCTTTTATGTTTTTGTGTTTCAGGTGTTGATCCCTTCAGATTGTAGTTTTCGTTCCATTTGAAATTTCACAATAAGGACTCCACCATGCAAGTTTCAATTGCAGAAGACAATTCTTCGGTAGCACCAATTCTGTAAAAAATTACTTTTTGTTGAAACCTGTACATAAATTTTCCTTTCTATTTGATTGGATTTGCTTGAAAATGGATTTCACATTAGCTTTGTTCTTTCCTCTATTTTCTTTTCCCTTTGTTGTTCCCTATAGCAATTTCTGCGTGCATTTTCTTTGTTGTTCCCTACTTTTTTGTGTGTGCCTTTATTTTTCATGTTGTTCCTCTTAAGGAACATCAGTCGTTCCTCTTAAGAATCAGTGTGTTTGTGTGTTTATTTTTTTGGTTCCTTCCAAAAGGAACAACATTTCCTCTTATTAGTTTTGCTGTTCCTTTAAAAAAGAACGACATTTTTGCTGCGTGTTTTTGTTATTCCTTTCAAAAGGAACGACACTTTTGCTACATTTTTTTGTTGTTCCTTTCAAAAGAAAAAACATTTTTGTTGTTCCTTTTAGAAGGAACAACACTTTTGCTGCGTGTTTTTGCTGTTCCTTTCGAACAACTTTTTGAGGATTTTCGTGAATTCTTCATGACTCTTTTAAAGGAAAACACACAATTTATGCAAGGATACACAAATTAGAGGTTACTGGAATCAGAAAATCAAGAGAAATTGTCATTTTTAAGAAATTGTTTTATAGTGATAAGAAAAGGAAATGACACAACTATCTATATCACTTTGCTGTCTTTATTTTCACTAAAACTAATATGATCGATTATCTTTATTATGTTGGTTCTTCCCTACATTCTCATAACTCTTTTTGATTTTTATTAAATAAGAATAAGGGCATATTTTTTCTATTGATATGTTCAGACTTCTTCCACCATCCCTACTTTTAAGGAGTGTTGAGCCACCCTTTATATATAAATAGGGAAGTGCTATATGTAAAAGAAAAGAAAAGAAAAATCTCTATATAATTACCAAAAATTCTATGATATGGCAAGTGGAGGATAGGGGGTCTCATAAAGAGCCATCCTACCATGATCATAAGGGAACAGTGAAGTGGCATTCCCATTATAGCCACCACACCAAGGATATGATCCAATGGACAACTCATAAAAATAAAAATACCTTGGAACAGGAGGTCTCATCACGAACCGGCTTGCCCACTTTTCACTCTGTCCTGGTGAATGGCATTGTTATTCATTTGGTTCCCAAGCAAGCACCGTAGCCTCCATCATGAAATCCCACAACACTTCCCAGGCATAAATAAAGGATAATGGTTCCAAGGGTGAGAAAGCAACTTTGTCAAGGTTATAGACATCTGTAGGCAATAGATCTCTGCTGATGGTATTGAAGTCATATTTTTCACAAATCAATAGTAATGATAAACCCTTTCTTATATTTTTATCTAATATCAAATGAGAGTATGCCCCTAAACCCTTTGTTCGGAACCGCTTATGCATGAAAGTTTTTATAAATCAATCATAATGGTTTATGTGGATAGTGACCGCATAAGTATTTTTCACATTAGCTGTCATTTTCCCTTATTTTCGAATCATTACATAAACATTGCCATATCTACTCACGATTTAAAAATATGCATTGATTTCAGTAATGCGATAATTTGTTGATCATATCATAAGTATGTATGCCTTTCCATGATGTAAAATTGCTATGCAGTACACTGATCTTCTATTTGCCACAATATTCATACCGCATCTCTACAGAAGTTTTTCTGCTTAAATTTTTTGCATGCATCTGTTGCCATTCAAAACTAAAACTGTGGATTCAAGAAAATTGCATACAGAATCATGATTTGTTTATAGGAGAAAAACAAGTATGGGGGAAAATTCTATTCGCAACATGACCACACTATTGCAACTAACAGTAACGGCTCACGCAACTTGCAAACATGCACAATTCTTCAGACATGATGTGCTTGCATGGCTTCTACTTTTTGCATCACTTTCAGTATCCACTCAGCCTACATCAACTTCAACAAAGTCCAGTCCCTACATGTCATTCCACATTTTTTTTCGGAGGTAACACTTGACGTAAAATAGCGTAATTTTCTGATTTATTATGAATTTAGGAAAATTTCATGAAAATCCATTAAGCATTATTTATCATTATTTATTCCACATCTTTACCACTTCCCATTTTTTAGAGACATCTCATCTTTCAGTTTGGGGGAGTGTTGCTTTCCTTCATTTCTTTCTTATGACCATGTCAGTACTCTTCTTTATCATCCATTGATATTCTTATTCATTCTCAACACCTCCATTATTCCATGTTGTTTTACACCAAGCATAGATTTCAACAAATTGTAGCAACCACCTCTCTTTTTTTTCTAGCAGCGCATGAGGACATGCTAATTCTTCAGTTTGGGGGGGGGAATTGCTACACATGATGGATTTTTTCTACTCTCTTTCTCGTTTAAAGCATACAATTTCATTGTTATACAGTGCAGAAATTGATTTGCATATATCTTTAAAACTATGAATTAAATTCTTGTTTTTTCTGGATAACAAAGAGATATCATTAAAATACACAAACCCAGATAATTTCACGCTAAATTAGTTCATAAAATTTTGAAAATTATGCACTATCACCTACAACCATTTTGTTTATATCTCATGATCCATGCATCAAAACGATCTGATTTTTGAGAAAATGATTAATGAAAGTTTTTGTTACTTATGTCATATTTTTCTGCAACTTCATATACATATAGTTAAATGTCAACTGTAAAAATTGTTACGTCTTCATAAAGATTTCTAAAATTGAATATTCATTATTTGAGGAAAAAATCATCTATTCCATCCATTTCATGAGTTGGGATGAACAAATTTTCTTTGCTTGGTTAACACATGGGTTTTTTTTTTGGGTTGCATGAGGACATGCAATATATTCAGTTCTGGGTTGCATGAGGACATGCAATATATTCAGTTTGAGGGTATGTTGGGCTGCGAATACGACCACTTTTTAACACTTATTGCATCCATTTCTACTCTTCTTTATCATGTAATTTATCATAATTTATCATATAAATCCATTTTATAATTATTTATGCTCTTATTGATAAATATTATTTCTTCTTCTTTATTTTTAATAAATTGATGATTATTATGCATAATTTTATCAATGATGGTTTATTAATATATTTTGTAACATCACTCACCATTTTAGCCTCCAAGATATTTGCCAGATTGTAGATTTGATCTCCAGATCATCATCAAATATTCCAACTCAGAAATTCGTTGGAATAAGAAGTGACAGTTTTGCGGTTGAGAGTTTGGGCAAATGGCGAAGAATCTGGAAAATCCGGAACATGGGTTTTGTCTAGAACAGACCAAATTAGCTTTCGAAAAAAGCGGTTTGCCCAAATTTGGCATATATTGAGAGAAACACAAGGTTATTTGAGCACGATTTTCTCATATTTACTGTTGCGACCGTCCTCCAAATTATCTCAGCTGCAAATCCAAATTCGACTTTCTCTTGTTGAAATATTAATGGAAATACATTTTCTTATTGATAAATTGGTTGGGGACAATCCTATTTTTTTATGAGAGATCATATTTACTATTTAATTTCTCCTTTTTCTGATTATAAAAGGAGAGCATGTATTATGTATTGAAGAATGATGGGAGATGGGGATACTTTCCTTGTTGTAATTTTCAAAAATGTGCATCGACTCTTGTTAAGAGAGTACAAACTATTAGTAAACATTATTCATGCCTGATTAATACAAGAGTTCGTTTCCGTTCAATTTATTAACACTGGAGTAAAGCCCAGCGATGTTTCACCGGTGGTTGAGGGCCCGACCCTGGTGGATCGATCTGCTGGTTGTATCATTACCTTTCAATTATTGTCGTGTGATAGTTTGTGGTTGTTCTCATTACATTTGTAAGTTAATTAGTTTTTCGTTGAATTATTGATTGATTTCGTTATGTTAATGAATCACATTGTTGTTCTATTTCAGTAAGGACTTTATTTCCTTTATTAATCATCTTGTTAAACCTTACAGAGCATTGTTTTTCAGCATTAGATGTCCTGTTCCAATTAATTGTTGTTCCGTTGGATTGTTGTTCATGTCAATTATTATTTAACAACGTTTGCTGGCGACAGGGTTTTGGTGTTTAATAGAATTGTTGTTTGATTTCATTAAGTTAAAGATCTGTTGTTTAGATTCATTAGTTAATATTTGTTGTTTGATTCTTCTAGTTTCAGTTGGTTATTCATTTACATTGTTGTTCGATTTCAGTGTGCTGTTCATTTCCAATTCATTAGTTAACAAATTGCAAAGAGTTTGCTTTCGAAGAGCTTTCTTAGTTTACTTTCAATAGCGGCTTTAGCTCAATTGTTATTTCTCCTTAATTGCTTTAACGCAGGACTGTCAACTATAGAGAATATTGATTATTGCTTCCACGTTCCCAGATTGATTGTCTTGTGTTAGTTTTATTTCAATTGCATCAATTTCTAGAGGAATGAGTTATTGCTACTGTATCCTCGATTGATGGTTTTTGAGTGAATAGATGGATTTTAAGAGAATTTGAGTTCATTTTATTTTAATTAGATTTGTTTCTCAAGCATCCATTTAATCTTGTATTTAGAACACTGTACTACATCTTTCATAGCATTACTCTTAGCTCAATTGCAGTCTCAAACAGAGTACACTCTTGAAACAAAAATTCGTTCCTGGATTGATAATTAATGCAAGATAAATAGGTGTTCAAAAGATACCTTTTATACCTCAACAACTAGAAAGAGACCTAAGACTATGGGTCTTAGGAAAGCATTGGAAAATCAGAGAGAGGAAGAATCTGTCATAGCACAACAATTTCCCCTCATCGAACTCTTTGCCATGGGAATTGAGCATAATAGGGAATCATGGCTTGAGAGAGCCAACATACATCTAGAGGCTAAACTAGAGAAGGCCAACAAATACTTGAGCTTGGAAAGGAGAATGACTGAGCACTATAAACGGAGGGATCACTTTGCAAGGAAAAAGCTCAAAAATGCCCAAAATGAGGGCCCGACACCAAATGATGAAAAGGACCAAGGTAGGCTTGGAATTTTGGCCCATGTTTCTCTACAAGTCTCCACGGACCCATGAGGCACCTACCTAACAATTTTGAGAGCAATTGAACAAGTTTTTGTTTTTTACAAATTTTGAGGCTAGGAGCACAACACACCTTGTGCTGCGCATTTTCCCAGGGCATCTTTAGGAGGATCAACTTACATTTTTGGATTCCCCATCATTAGAGGAGTATGCTCACCCATTTTCAGCTCAATTGGAGTTGTTTTGGCCCCTCAAAAGGGTCAAAAACACTCATTTTTTCATCTTTCTGCCCACTTTTCTCAGGAAAGTAGACTTCAAGCACTAGTACATTTGGGGGAAATCCCGACACTTGGTTCCGATGCTTTTGGCCAAATGTCAGAAATTTCCCCAAATTTTTTCAATCCCACCCAAAACTGCCGCTATATCGACGTTTAGAGAAAAGTGTCGCAATACCGACACTTAGACAAAGTGTCGCAATTGCGACACTATGTCCCAAAGCATCGCTATTGCGACGACTACCTCCAAACGTCACAAGTGTGACACAATGTATAAGTGTGGCAATTACGACGTTTGGAGGCAGTCTTCACAATAGCGACGCTTTGGCCGCTGTGGGTATAATGACACTTATATGCGCGCTACATAAAAATGATTTTATTAAAAACTACATTAACATCTGATATCACGCACGCATTCGCCCTCAGCTCTTGCAGAACAGCATTCGCCCTCAGCATTCACCCTCAGCTCTTGCAGAACATCATTTTCCCTCAGCATTCACCCTCTCTCTTGCAGAACAGCATTCACCCTCAGCGTTCACCCTCAACTCTTGCAGAACAGCATTCGCCCTCAACTCTTGCAGAATAGCATTCGCCCTCAGCGTTCGCCCTCAGTTCTTGCAGAATAGCATTCGCCCTCAGCTCTTGCAGAACAGCATTTGCCCTTAGCTCTTGCAGAACACCATTCACCCTCAGCATTCGCCCTCAGCTCTTGCATAATAGCATTTTCCCTCAGCTCTTGTAGAACAACATTCGCCATCAGCTCTTGCAGAACAACATTCTCCCTCAGCATTCACCCTTAGCTCTTGCATAACAAAATTTTCCCTTAGCTCTTGCAAAATGGTAAGTTTTTACTGTAGGCCCTTCCTCCTATAGTAGGGTTGACTCTATTTGGGTTTTTTTGGTCAATTCCATTGGATTGTGTTAGGCTATAGGGTTCTCTCTAGATGTCTTCCAATGTTCTTTTGGATGAGTTTCAAAGAGGATGTGTAATATGTGTTTGTGCTTGCATGAATTTGACTCCACCAGTTTCATGAAGTTTAAGCTATGGATTTTAGTTCGACAAACTCATCCATCTCAACACCTAGTAGCGAATTTCCCTTGGTCTGATCTATATTGAAGGTGAAGTGAAAAGTGGTAGAGAATGGGAGATAGAAAGTCATCAAATTTATCACAAGGGTAGTACTCTAGATCGAAAGTGATTAGCTTTAGTTCTCCAGATTTGGGGATTTTCTGATGACATACCAAAGGTCACATCCATACAACCATATCAAGGTCAATGTTGAGATCATTCTCATATAGATATAGGTCACTGATATATAGGGTTAATATCATCATCACTATCCATGGAAACCGAATGGTTACAAAATCTGTGATTGTGGTTGGCTCATTTATAATTATTACCCATTTATAGTAGAGCACAGAAACACTAAATATGGCTCGAGCAGAGCCTTTACAACAGGAAATGGAATTACAGCTGCTTCATCAATAACCAATAGCTCCACTTGAGAAAAAATTTCATAATTTTGGGGCTGGATATATTGCAGAGCAAACAATTGTAGTTATCATTCGTGCTCCAATATATTAATATAATTTTTACATTGAACTGAAGAAAGGGAAACAAGCAAATGCTAGGCATCATACAATGCTTTGACATAAGAGTTTTGAGTGACATACTTGAAAAGAAGAACTCATCCACCGATATTTATAATCATTTGAGTTATTCAAGTTAAACACAATGTCAAGAATCAAGATTCAACACCCTCTATTATCTTCATCACCCAATACAAGATTTAAATTTTTCCCAAAGAAACGCTTATTAAATTGGCAGCCATTATTTCTCCCTACTTTAAAAACCCTACGTTTAAATGAAAACAAGCATTGCATTTCAACTACAAAAATCTGTTAGTCTTCAAATGTACATGTGTGCATCACTTGTGTAGGGTATTCCTTTTCCACTTTCACATTATCCAAGAATGTGTGCAGTATAGTTCATATTTTTTGTGATTTATATTATCTTGAAAAAGGAAAGGTAAATTATTTCCCACGGAAAAAGAAGGTTTTCCCTTTTTACTACTGGAAATGGTACAACAAAGTTCCATTTCTACCTGAAACTCCTATGAAACAGGAACCAAATAAAGGCCATGTCCTCAATGGACATCATTTGGCTTTGAAAATGGCCATTGCACCATGTTGTTTCTTATATTACATCACGATAGTTTCTTAGGTCATTTCTTTTTTCTTGAGATGAAAAACAACCAAAGAAATTGTGAAGATCCTTTCAAGAAATAAATGACCATTTCTCAATCATATCTCAACTATTTTTTATTTTATTCAGTGGTTGCTTACTTTGAGAGAAATTTGACACTTCTATAAGGAATATAACAAAAAAACACAAAATGGGAAGGAATTGATGAGGTAGATGACCTTTAGTTGTTGTCAATTAAGAATTGATAATACATGATGCATGTTCTGTACGAAAAACTAGATTCCTTCCTAGAGTTAGGACACAAAGTATTGAATCAAAGTTGTAGTTTCTAACTTCTTGTATTGGTTCATCAATCTTGAACTTCAAACATTGCATGTCTTCATTGCTTCATGTTTGAATAATTTGCATCATATCGTACAATAGGAAATTAGGAATTATGATTATTATTACTTTATGGATCTGTTAAGTTACTTTTAAGTTTTCATGGTTTAGTGTGAAATTATTCTTGTGTGCCCATAGGCCTAGGTGAAGGAATGCCAAGGACTGATAACCCTAGTTTTTAAATGGTATTGTTTATTATACCCAAAAACCCCTTAGCATCACTTCTTATTAGTTCTTAACAATAGTGTTGTAAAAAAATTGAGAATTGATATAGCAAAATCTTGCACTTCTCAAGATAAATTCCTAAAGCTAAAGTGTGATACCATGTGTAATTCAATAGCCCCATTGTCACCTCACCAACCTCTTTTCACTTCGGGCTAGCTCTCCTCCAACTCAAGGGGGGTACTCCCTAGTATATTTTAGGGATCTAATGGCCCAACCAAACCAATTCAAGAGCCCCCTAACTCTCTATGTTTACTACTATCAATCAAAATATTGAAAAATAGGGTGAGACATGCATCCTGAAGATAAAATTGCCAGGGTAGTTTTGGGTAATTTCAAAGGCAAAGTCCCCAAACACATATAATCAAGGAATTATAACATGATTTCAAACATTAAATATCAACCAAATCGTTTAAAGGATATTGAAAGGAAAAAGGTGATGGAAGATAGAAAGTGCCTTACTTAAATTCTCTAAGGATTTTTCAATAGTTGCTCCAAAAGCTTCACTTCAAGGCCCTTCAAGATCGTCTCCAACAATGCTATACCATCATCTTCAACAATGTTGCTCCAAAAATGTCCTCAAGGTCTTCACAACAAGTTTACTAGAAGTTGCTCCAACAATATATTAAATAAGGTCTTCATTGTCAACTCATCTCTTGTTTGGGTGGCTTAATGTGCAATGACATGTTTCCAGGACTGAATTCAATGCAAGGCATATTTGAAACTCTAACTCTATCTTCCAGTGTCTTATTAGAAATTATTTCAGTTTTCATTTTTTTTTTCAAGTTAGATATTGTTTTCAAGTTTTTACATTTATAATTTTATTTGATGGTAGTCGGTAGTACGAACAGCAAGACGGGATGATCAAAAGAGGCAATGAGAAGAACATGTAAAGTGCCGGTATATCTTAGGGTGTTTAGTTATTTACATAATTGAAATAATATTAATTTTGTTCAAATATGCAAACACCTAGCCATGGTACGCTTGATGATTCCCTCTTTGAGGAAGAGCTTTCTTCATCCCTATCTTCAGTGTTCTTGTTGCAAAAAAAGGCACAAGATGCAAGGTGAGAATTTAATACTTTGATAGACGCGCCTCAAACACCTGGAAATAGAGAGAGATAAAACAACTTATGACCCGGCTAGAAAAATATCCAGCTAGAAAAATATCGGGTAATAATAAAAAGTCAAAAGGATTTTTTTTTTGCATAGAGATGAATTGTGATAGTTTTGATTTTTAATTTTTACATTGTTAAACTAACAAAAATTTCTTTTGTGTGTAGCGTTTTACGGCATACTGTGGGCCAATGTTGGTCGTGGTAGGACACAAAGGGCAATAGATTACCCGACAACCCTTTTATTACCTACTCCTTTGGTGCAAATGACCACCTACCTTCATGAACTTAACTAACCGTGAGCATATTGTGATGAGGCTCATATGGC
The DNA here is from genome assembly GCA_034641835.2 of Pinus albicaulis. Lineage (NCBI taxonomy): Eukaryota > Viridiplantae > Streptophyta > Pinopsida > Pinales > Pinaceae > Pinus > Pinus albicaulis. The sequence goes on along the minus strand of JAXQQM020066818.1, from coordinate 34,618 downwards.
CAACTACATTATTGCTTTTCCTGGAGCTACACGTGTCAGCTCCATAGGGACCATTAATGGCATGTTGTTGGTGAACGACGAAGGTGTCCCTATAAAGCACGTACAACTCCTAGGTAAATTTTAATATTTTAACTATTTCATGTACTCTATCTTAAACATATTTATCACGATTTTTATTTTTAAATTAATGATAATATCTTTTTTTCCTATCTAGGAAACAATGAGTTCTGCAGGTTTTTGGAGAGCCATGCGTTGGTAATCTTTGGCCCAACCATACGCACAGGGTGGAATTCCCAGAATTCAGCACAAGAAAAAAAACCTTACAGATTACATTTTTGCCCTTTTTGAAGATACTGCACATTTGACTTGTAACAACAATGGCGGCTCAGGTAGCCGGCAAGCATTTGAAATATACCCGAGGGCACCTATAGGACACAGGTGTAATTTAACCTAGATAATAGCGTCACTCTCACCAGTTCCCGAGAGGATGAGTAAAACACTCTGTCCATGACGGAAAAGAAAATAGCAAGGAAAGAAGGAAAAGTGCCAACTGGACCTGCAAGGTAAATTACAACTTTTAATTCAATAGCTTTAATTTTCTCTATGTCTAAAATAAAAGTGTGCTACGTCATATCTGACTTCAATATTTTGATGCTAGGTTGCCTGACACCTCAAAGGCAACCAAAGATAGGATTGAAAAAAAGGGCCATCACAAGCTAGGCCAGGGCGGCTACTTGAAATTAGCTGCAAGAATTGTAATTAAGTAGCTAAACATCTTATAATTAATTGTATCGCCTTCAAAGTTTTTGTAATCCTATCAAATATGATTAAAAATACACAATCATATGTAATGTAGGGTGATGACTTCGGAACAGAAACTACAGAGGAAGATAAAAATATCACTTTCCATTTCAGCTATCAAGCCGTAGTTGAACGTCGCAGAAGCTTGGGGCAGGTCCCAAGATCCAGAATGCCTGATAAGGTAAAACATTAACCTTTCAATATGTTTGTTTTCATCCATAAATTTAATGTCTAACAACTTTGTTTAAATCAGGGGAGCAGCACTACCGACGAGGCAAATAACCCAGTTTTAGAGCTAGATGTAGATGATCCTCTCGTGCAACCTGATCATTGTAGTGGGGACCAGGCCGACAATGCTGCTATCAGTGAGGGCCGTGACGGTAATTAATTTCCACTTATAATTTTTTCTAATTATACCTTGATGGTTGTCCTTATAACGTTTTTTGTTTAAATGACGGAGAATGTTTCCCTTGAGGATCTTACCACCAGAGAGGAAGACAGGGCAACAGTCCCAACGGCGACAACTGGTGCACCAGGTAAATAATCTCATTGCAATTTTTTTTATTAATATTACCGAAATAGTTCAATGATATTTAAAAACTGACAATTAAAATTTAATATTATTTTTTTTTGTAGGCGATGCCCCGTCACTGGATGAGACCAGACATCGTGACTACGCAACTAGGTCAGCAGTGCGGGTCGAAAGGCACGAAACAGGAGCAGAGCATGATGATATTGATGATGTAATTAGGAGCTTTAGAAATAGGAAGAAGAAAAAGAAAATTTGATAATGTAAAATATTGTATTATTATAATACAAACGTTACCATACTTGGAACATTTTTTGCGTTATATAAAAAACTCATTTATCATACTATTTTTATGTCAAGCATTAATTGCAATGTTTCCTTGCGTACTTTTTGTTGAATTGTTTTTTTATTAGTTATTGAATTTTTTTTTATGCTCATGAAAGTAAAAAATGAAATATAGATTGGGTATTGGGGAATTGAGAGTGATGTGAGGGGGGGGGGGGGGAGGGGCCATAAGAGCTTCCACCTTCACGTGGTTGGCCCTGTTTAGTAGAGAATAATTTATTGGAGCGATTTAATCTTGGAGCAAAGCTCCCTCGATCCAACGTAGCAACAAAAAAGTCACTGTTGACTTAGTTGCTACTCTTTCAGATCGTGGGAGGCTTGTTCCAAGTTCATGCGACTCCAATAAATTGTTCTTGAAACGAAGAGGAGCTTATTCAGGTATGTTTTGACATTTTCAACATATGTTCTAACATTATCATAAGGATGCATCTTAGAGTAAAAAATAATACATCAATTACTTGTATTTATTGTATAGATAATGATGGATTTTGATTGACTTGGCAGTGCAGGTACAAATCCTCTTGCATCATGAGCAATACAACTTGTCAACCGGGGTCATGTCCAGGATATTTTTGCTTGTGCGCTTGACCAAGTTCGTAATGTCACATTTTGTAAGTTCCTTTACAGTTCATAATTCAATATTAAGCTTGTTCATGATTATTATCTAGGTTTTTTGTATGTGTTTTTTCATCTATTTGATTGTAAGCAACTCTGCATGTTTCCTGTTGTTCACTATGATTTCTCCCATTATCACTCCCAGGATGAATCCAAATTTATTTTTACATATGTTGCTTTATTGTTACTATGATTTCTCCATTTACGATTTCATAGGTTAAATCATGTAAAGTTGTCAATCTCAGGTTGGTGATGAGCTTTAGTTCTCCAGATTTGGGGCTTTTTTGATATTTTCTCCCTCATGTCATTCCTGCATCACCTCATTGTTTAAGCATGCCAATTCTTCCCAACTATATTTATATGTCTGTACTTTTGGAATTTTATTTTAAAAACTAGTACCCAACTTTGAGTTCAATTGGTGTTCGTGTAAGGTTGTTTGGGCTTTGGGAAATATTGCTGGAGACTCTACAACATTTAGGGATCTTGCCCTCAGTCATGGAGCTCTGAGGCAGGTGCTTGCCCAGTTGAATGATACTGCCAGAATTTCAATGATAAGAAATGCTACATGGGCTCTGTCAAATTTTTTCCGTGACGTAAACCCCAACCATTATTCGAACAGGTAAGTAGAATACATATTTTTCCTTTTCTTCTTAGTTCACAGATACTATGGATTTTTTTTATAGATCTTGGTGCTTGGTAGATTTTGACGTAATATGGACCTAGGCACTTGTTCATTACAATGACTCTGTCATCAAGTTTTAGAAAATGCTCAGAAATTTGGGTTTCACAAGGGGATTACCCTTGCTTGCAATTATCGATTATCAATCACATTCAAAAAATGTCTTTCGTAGCATTGTTGAGCTCTTTGTAGGTGAATTTCCAAGGCAATTTCACAATATCTGAACTAAATTTGTTTGTCCTTTTCAATACTCTGCGCTTCTAACAGAACCAGACAAAAAATCTAGTGGCCAATGCAACAAAAACAACACCTCCTATTTCAATTCCTGCAATTTACCCTCTTTGCACACATGAATGACTATGGCACCCTCTTTTGTGAACAAGTACTGGAGCTGCAGGTACTGGTTTCGATTAGGATCATGGAATTCAACATCCAAAATAGTATCAAATTCCACTGCAATATTATTCCCCGGCGAGGGAAATAGTTCATTGAGACCTATTGGACTCATCACCCCCAAATAGCCTCCAGGGCTACCCAGAGTGTGATCATCTTTGTTGCTGAGTATATTTTTATTTTTTCAGTGAGAGTTTAGGGTTTCTCTAACATAGCTTCAGAAATCCGATTTAGTGCCTGATTGAATATCGTCACATAATACTAATGGTTTGGAATTATGATCATGCTCTGAATGGTTGGTTGATTCATAAGAACCACCCATATAGTCATCTTGAGATATTTCAGAAGTTTTCTCGGGTTTCCTTTTTCACCGTTTCTAGTGGGTGGGATGGTGTGGGGTGATCCATCAATACTGGTGCTCTTGTAGTAGGGAATTTTTTTTTTGGGATATAAAGGAGAATTTGATGTAGATATCCCATTGGATGCATTCATAGATGGGCACGAGAGGTCAAGAATTTAAATTAAAAATATGCAACCTCTAGCATGGAAACCTAAAGGCCGCGAGAGACACTGGTTAAAGATTGTTTTGTGTTGGCCTTAATATAGTCGTGATTTCTTTCTATTATCTTAATGCAAATATATAGTCCGGTCTCATTAAAATGAGGATTGTAGTTGTATTTCTCTTTGGTTGTTTCTCTCTTAATGCTCCAGAAGTTGCCAAAAGTTGCGATAGTTGTTTAGTTTGCCTGTTACAACTTAAAAGTGGTTTTTAGCAATGGGAGTCATGTTTTTTAAGGTCCATACTAATATGAAGATCTTGTAATTCTATATTCAGGATGAGAGAATATGGCCTCTTCTTTGGGTAGTATGACAATAATTGCCACATCTACCTCATTGGGTAACAATGGAAAGGGGAAGAAGTTGGGTGCAATGTTTGATAATTATGGTAGACAATTGTCTTCTCTTTCAGTTTTTTCACCCATTTCCTTTAATCGCTCAAGCAGAATAGGGAATCTGAGATTACATGAAAGAGAGAAGTTATTTAATACAAGAGCTATGGAAGAGGAGTTGTACTTCAACAAGGATGGCTCAGTGAAAAAAAAATTGCAGGTCAGAGAAAAAATTATGTTTAAAGGAAGGTCACTTGCACATGAAACTTCACTGCGGTCGATCTTTCCTTGTCCACTTATATTCTATTTTAATGTGTTATTTTAATTTTTCATGGAGGTTTGGTTTGGCATATGGTCTGGCATTCAATTACACACTTACTGAAAGCATAATTTGTCTTGCAGGCGGTGTGAACAAACTTGCTGATCTTGTTGGAGTCACCCTTGGGGCAAAGGGAAAAATGTTTTCTTGGAGAGCAAGCATGGTTCTCCGAAAATAGTTAATGATGGTGTGACAGTAGCTAAGGAGTTAATTTGTAGATGTGTGCTCTCGTTTTCTTTTTAACGTTGTATTAGTTCCCCCTCTTAAATGTCATAGATTTGGTAGGCATAATTTGAAAACTCAAAGGTTAAAGGAAACATATTTGTTACCCAGTGGTCTACTTGGCCTATGGACTAGCCACATTAGAGTAATGCATAAATCTTTTCACAACAATAAAATGAAAGGTTTATGACTGAGTAAATTTTATTGTTATTGACAGTGTAATGAAATGTATCTCAATGTTATGGTTTTGGCCTTTTTATTGGTTGAATTAGAGGACCCAGTTGAAAATATTGGGGCCAAGTTAGTAAGGCAAGCTGCAGCAAAGACAAATGATTTAGTTGGGGATGGAACCACAACATCTGTTGTTCTTTCACATGTTGGAATATTGAAAAATTCCAGAACAATGAATGGAGAATAAATCTCCCTTCCTCTAACACAGAGAAAATAAAAATTTCTTTGACAGGAGACAGAGTTCAATACTTTGAAAACAAACTTCTATTCCCTTCAATAACTCAAAATAAAATTATTACACTTCTTCCTCAATGAAAGGGATTACAAAATTATGACTGCTACAAAATGTAGTGCATAAAACCAACTCACTGTCTGTTCAAAACAAACATACTCTATCTCTAAAACACTCTGCTATGTTTTTCACTTTCGCACTGTTGTGCATACACACTTAAAAAGTTACACTCAGTGTTTCACTTTTTACACACTACTGTGTAATAAAAAATTTACATACTGTCTATAAAAAAAACTACCAAGATTTTTTGTCCTTTTTATTTTTATATGTCGTAACATATAAAACATATTATAATAAACCCTCTTTTAAAAAAAAAAAATTAAAACTAAATTCTATGGCCCACCTTTCATTTCGCATATGATATATATATAACATATGTTTAAAACATATGTATATATTAAACTATCAAAACATTAAAGAACCCTTTCCGTCAGACTTCAAAAGTATGAATAGATTGAATTTCAAACCAAATTCGCGTTCCAAAATGGGATGCTGACGTCTGCCTAATTTGTAACGTGAATTCTCAATCCAATGTGCCTTATAAAAAATTTGGGTCCGATTTTCAGGTTTTCAGATTCCCTTCAATTTCATGCGATCAAATATTAATGCTCCACGTGTCCTCCTTTTGAATTTACAAAACTGGCGGGAAAATTTATGTTTGTTTAATTTCTGGTTGGTGAATTGCGTTAATGTTTTTTGTTGTGTTTAAATACAATCCTATATAGAAATATGGCTGCGGCCGTCTACAAAAAAAACTTGCAGGAATTTTAAATGCTGAATTAAATTTCTGGATGGTGTGCAAGCAACCTCCCAAAAAAAATGTTGTTGCTGCATCCGTCCTTCTGCTACAGCAGTTGAAGTTAAAATTCAACAGCACAGGGTTTAATAAGTGAGGGTTTAAAGGTAACTTTTTGTCGATAGTAGTGGATTAAAATCATCTATTCATTTTTGTAGGGTCTTATGGTGTTTGGTTTTTTAGTTTTGTGTTGGGCTTATTGAGTCTAAGATAGTTTTTGAGTGAAAAAATTGCTATCAGGTATTAAAAAAATTTGGTTCTTTTGTCAAAATTTATGAGCTTGTTAGGAAATACAAAACTAACAATGGTTGTATCTTAAATTTGTGGAAAATAATTTTAAATGAAACCTTTTTTTTTAGGTTGTTGCAGTAGGTGCAAACCCCGTTAAAATTACTAGGGGCATTGACAAGACAATAAAAGCCCTTGTTTCGGAACTCAAAATTTTTTCAAAAGAGGTAAATGCTTGCCTTTTGAGTAGGCTGGTTTTCCTTTTTTTGATGGTTTGGTGTATCTAATTGAATTAGTTTCCTAAGGTATTTTTGGTTGCAAAATCCTTTTCATTTTTCATACAGTATTGGCCTTGTGGAATACATTTGATTGTGTGGTCTTATTAGATCTACAACATTTGTAGTTGTTTAGTCTTATGGCCGAGGTGAACTTTTATTATGGAAATAGTTGATGCAATATTTTAATTTAATCCTTACTTCAGGGTATCATGTTGATAAGTTTCTTGTGAAACATTTGGTATTCAAAATGACACTTGATCCTATACAGCATCATGCACTTGACTTCAAAATTCATATTCAAAGTGTGCCAGACAATTCTTGCAAAATTTCAAATATTTATGTTGTTTTAAACCATTATCTTTTTCATGTATTGGATGCTGAAAATGAGAAAAATACTTCCAACTGATGAATACTTTCCAGCAAAACAACCACTTTCAAAACATGATTTAGAAGTAGAACATATGTACTTATGAAGCATAGAAAGATATTCTTGATGCATTGTCAATGTTTGGCTAGGGTTATTTTTGGAGAAAATAACTCCTTATTCCTAGAATAGTGATCTTCAATATAAGTAAATGTGAGAGAAGAGAGATCATCGTGTGACATAAACCTATTAACAAAAGTGAATAGGGAATGATTATTGATTATGGCATACTAAGTTGTCAGTGATTTTGAGTATTTGTCTTTAACATGTAAAAATGTTAAATCTCAAACTTACATCATCATGGTTTGGCATCATGAGCTTGACTAATTGTCCACCATGCTCATAATTTCATTGTTGTATTCATATCTATAAACAACATTTCAAATAATAATAAAAAAGTTCTATAAGAAAAATCCAGACCTCCATGTTGCTGCTCCTTGTGAGACAAAGTCAAAATTTCATTACACAATCTGACACATAAGAATCTCCTATATCCCGATGGTATGTATCCAAATTCTTATAATAGTGTCTTCAAGACTTATGTTGACATTTCCAATGAGATATTTAAGCAATGAAAGATGGAGCCTTCTTCATTGTTGTATATGTAACAATCTTTTATTAATATAAAGAATGATGGTTTTGTCTTTCTGAAAATGAAATGTAAAAATAATTTATTGTGGTCAATTGAAAAGTTTTTTTTTTAAATCTTTTCATTATGGAAGGGCGACATAGATATATGCCCTTCTAATTGAAATTCGGACCTGCCCTTCAAATTTGATCACTGTGTGGGACCTTAACAAACAATAAAACTATTCCACCATGCGTTATATAAAACATATAACAAAACCTTTGTCAAAACTTCAAATGAACCCTTTAGCTGTGGGTATTTCATCAAGAATTGATCATTTTACCATGTACCTTCTTCTAGATGAATATTCTTCCACTTGATTAAGTACTTCATAATGGTTATATGTCAAAGAGATACAGAATGTTTATCTATAACTTTTTGTGGTTCAAGAATCAACTTTCATTCTTCATCTAATTTTGGAAGTTCTATTTACATTGGCATATTTTTTCCCAAAACCTTTTTTAGGCAAGATACATGAAAAACCTTATGAATGCAAGAAAAAGAAAAATATAACTTCTATACCACTTGTGCAATCCTATGAATAATTATTTAGGGCCATAAAATTTTTGAGCTAATTCTTTATTCTTATTTTTCTTGAATGAAGATTGCTTATAATGCTATAATCTAAAAAATACCCAATTACCCTCCTCAAATTATCTTTCACTTCAATGTTGTTCCCCTTGTTGTTTTATCATGTTTCATGTCATTTGAAGGTTTTCCATAATAATTTTCAAAGTTTCTTTAGTATTTTCCATATGTAACTCTGTTTCCTATACTTTGGACTTATCTTGAAAAAAGTATGAGATACTAGGAGTTGGATATCCATAAAGGGCCTTAAATGGGAAAATTTTAGTAGATGTGTGATAGGTAGTATCATATTACCATTCTTCCTTGAGGAACCCACTTCATCCATTAAGATTTCTTTTCTAAAGAGTGACATTGTAGATAACCTTAAAAACATTTGTTAACTATTTTTGTTTGACCATTTCATTGTGTTTGATATGTAGAACTCATGGCAGCTAGTGTTTCTCCACTCATATTAAATAATTATTTCCAAAATTTTCTTGTTACTATTACTTTAGGAAAACCATGAAGACTATGAATTTCTTTCACGGACACTTCTGCCACTTGTCTTGTTGTTTATGTACTTTGAGCTCTACAAAAAAAATCTACATAGTTTGTCTATATAAATGACCACAAGAATGTAATACTTACCTTTATATTTCAGTAACCCTGTAATAAAGTCTATTGATATATCTTCTAGTCTTTGAATATGTATGTGAAATGGTTGAAGTAACCCTAGAGATTTTACTATCTCTCTTTTACTTACTATGCAAACTTGACCTTCTCTTACAAAATTGTGAATATCTTTCTTCATTCCTTCCAAAAATATATTTTTTGATCCTTTGAGATGTTTTAAGGAACCTTGCGTCCTACCATCAGAGAGACATGGGACTCCCTTAATATTTGTTTATTCAAATATGCTTGTGTGCATAAAAATATTCTACATTTGCACCAAAGTATATCTCTCTTTCACTCCCAATGCTCCATAGAGTTCATCCCATCCTTTATAAATTATAGTTTTTGTTTAGTACTATTGTCATTTTTCCATTATGGCAAGCTTCTTCTAGCCACCTAGGAATAGAAAATGTAATTGGATATAAATTTGAGGCCTCTTATATTTTAGAAAGAACATCATGTACTAAATTTTCCTTACCCTTTTTGCAGATTACCTCAAAATTAAAACTTTGCATTTTTTCTCCTCATTTTTGTTAATCTTCTAATGAAAATCATAGCTTCAAAAAATACTTTATGCTATCATGGTATATCTTGACTTTAAAGTACCTCCGAATGATATACTATCCCCATTTTTTATTGCATGTAATATTGCTTCCATTTATTTTTCATATGTAGATTTCACCAAATATTTTCTTTGAATTCCTTGCTTTTAAAAGCCAATGATATCCCTTATTGTGTTCATGTTACGTAAATTACTTGTCCTAGTGCCTCACACTCTACTATGAATGTTTTACCAAAAGTAGGTGCAACCGATGTTGTTGTAGAAGACATGGCATCCATTAAAAGAGAGAATGCCAAAGTAGCCTCATCATTCCATATAAATGATATTTTCTTCAAGAGATATGTGAGTGGACTTGAAATGCATGCATAATTTTTAACAAATTATCAATAATATCATGTAAGTCTAAAAAATCTTCTAAGAACCTTGATTTTCTTAGGAATAGGTCATTTTGTAATAGCTTGCATCTTTTGAGGCTCCAACTTCACTCCTTCTTTTAAAACAATATGAACCAAATACTCGAATTCTTATTTCCCAAAAGCACATTTGGATATTTTTACATAAAAATGATTGTTCTCAATAATTTATATAACGTTTCCACATGTTTAGTGTGGTATTCCCATGATTTATTATAAATATGTGTATTATCAAAGAAAACCAACACAAATTTTATAAGATGGGATCAAACAAAATTGTTCTTAAGTCGAGCCCGCCAGACTTCAAACGGCGATAAACCATAATTAAAACCAAATTTGCGTTCCAAAATAGCTTTCTGATGTCAGCCAATTTTGTGACGTGAAAACCAAATGAATTCTACCCTAATATTTTTCAAGTCCGAAGTTGGGCTGGCATACGGAGGGAGAGTTGTGATGCGAATTTCTTATCAAATTTGCCCTAATCTTTTTCGGGTCCGGATTTCCACTGCGCGAGTGGCCCAAACAAAGATCCACTCCAATCAATTTCTGCCACGTTTCCTCAATAAAAATTTTCTTTGTTCCCGGATGCAGGTGCATTCGATGGCGTTTAAGGTGATGGGACATGGATGTGGTGATTTCATATCAATCACATTAAGTTTTAACACTGTTCAATTAGCCAATATTTAAGTTCCAAGGTTTTCACATCAAATCACATTAATTTTTAACATTGTTCAAGATCAGACCTCCACTCCTGTTAGCGATTCCGCATGCTCCAATATGATCTGGCCTTTGGCTCTCATTAATGAGAGATTAATTATGACGGGCATTCTTCGATTGCATTGCAGTCGGGTCGATAAAATGGCATTTCGCTATGGTTTTTCAAACAAGCCAGTTGCTGGGTTACACTGCCTGCTCACTGTGATGAGAAGGAGAAGTGGCCAGCTGAACTGCTGCTTAGACCTTGCTGCATATTTGCATTTCTCTCGGTCTGGTCTGTGTCTGTCTTCCTCAGTTTCGTGGAATCCTGCTTCTCCGTCTCATCTTGTGCCCACTGTCGAGACTGCACCCATGCGTCACCTACGTCAAAGGATGCGTTGCCGCAGAGGGAGCACTAGAGGTCAACCCCTGCATGCTCCCTCCATCCCCTCAACTGAGTCGTCTTCCCAGTCTAGTGATTATTACGCAGGTCGCTATCCAAACACTAGAAGTGGGTGGGGTCGAGTTATAGGATCTGGCCACCGTATGGGCTCCCCTGCTCCTCATTTCCCCACCGCTTCACCTTCTCCCACGACGTGCAGTGTGATTTTTTCCTTTAATTTCTCTCTGAACCACCCACGAATCACAGCTTCAATCACCATGGTTTTCCGTGAGGAGGCCCAAATGGAGGAACAATTCACCCGTCTAGCGGGTCTGAGCTCAGAAAAAGCTGGCCAACATTCGGGCCTTCAAGAGGGGAGCGGTGGTGCGAATGTGGAGATGGCACCTGGTGATCCTGGACCTTCCTAAGGATGGTGCCGAATCATCAAGGAACCACCAGAGTAGTAGTTTGGTTAATTTGGTTTTCTTTCTTCGCAGGCCCACTTAATTGGGCATGTTTTAGATTATATTACTGTGTTGGACCTCTGTAATATTTTTGAATTCTGTAAACGTTCAAGACTAGTTTCCTCGTATGAGGGCAGTCTTCTTTTTTGATTTTTTGATGAAAAATTTTCCATAAGTCTGGGCAATGTTTTTGACTAAAGTCATGTTGTAATTTTATTCCCACTATTAATAGATTAACTTTACTTAGAAAAATAAATGTTGCCCTGTTTCTATTTTAAACCTGTTTTTTGAAATACAGAGCCATGTTTATATGATTGTTTATAGTCGAAGTGCTTCAGGGTGGTTTATTATATTTAATATTTCACGGTCGAATTATGTTCATAACAATTGGAAAAAAAAATGTTGCCCTCTTTCTATTTTAAACCTGTTTTTTGAAATACAGAGCCATGTTTATATGATTGTTTATAGTCGAAGCGCTGCGGGGTGGTTTATTATATTAATACTTCACGGTCGAATTATGTTCATAACAATTGGAAAAAAAAAATGTTTCCCTATTTCTATTTTAAACCTATTTTTTGAAATACAGAGCCATGTTTATATGGTCTACGTATTATACTCTTTCTCTGTATATCTACAGGAACCTTTTCGCTATGAACAGGGTGGATGCTGTAGCGAGCTACTAATGGAAAAAAGCGAGCCTGAACCTTACATCTCGGATGCAACATATGGTTACCAATTTTGGAATCAAGTGAACCTGATCTTACAAGCGAGCCTGGGTTTCTGCAGATGGTTTTTATTTCTAGGAACAAGCGAGCCAGAACATACAATCGACCTTGGGTTTATACATATTTTTGCTCTATCATGGATGCTTTTTGTGTGAGGCGTATATCAACAGTACATGTATCTACACATTTCCTATATCTGCTTTATGATACTATTTTATGTGTTGACAAGTTATCACTCTACCTTCAAAACTAGTGATGCTGGTCTATGTTGCTGGTTTATTGATATGGTCTGATGGTTTTTTTATATTTTGGACATATCACACTCCTCACATGATTAGCGTTTTTCTATGTTCAAGGATTTTGGGTACTTTAATTTGTATTTGAAACAATGGACGCCGGTACTCTATATTTTGCTTTACTATTATACATACTTCTATTTCACTTTCTTATAGATGCCTCAGGCATATTTGGATGCTTTCTTAGATTGTCGATAATCTCCATGTGGACCGTTACTGGGTTTTATATCATGTCCCTGTATGTGACATGGGGTATTTTTCTATAATTGTCTGAGGTGGGACTTCCACTTTTTTGGATGGATATTTTGGTTCCAATCTTCAGATGTGAAAATGTAATGACTTCATGGACTATTTTAATTCATATAATATATTCAAAGCATTGTTTTTTCTCTTGTGAAAAAAAAATGATTGTTTATAGTCGAAGCGCTGCGGGGTGGTTTTTTATATTAATATTTCACGGTCGAATTATGTTCATAACAATTGGAAAAAAAAATGTTGCCCTGTTTATATTTTAAACCTGTTTTTGGAAATACAGAGCCATGTTTATATGATTGTTTATAGTCGAAGCACTGCGGGGTGGTTTATTATATTAATATTTCATGGTCATTGGAATGCCCACAATTCATAAAAAATATTGGAGATTTACTGTCATGTTTTAAAGTTTCATTTTTTTTTTAAATGGAACCAGTCGTTAGTATACCGACGCTTTGTAAGCATCAGTCTTCTGACGTCTTGAATGATTTCCATTGGTCTTGTGACCTCCGTCGATATTGTGACAGTTCTTCCTAGGGTCTGTATTGCGACGCTTTTGGAATGTGTCGGTATTGCAACGCCTATGGGACACGTCGGTCTTGTGACACTTTTGTATGTCGTTGGAATTGCGACATCTTAAACAAGTCAGAAGAGCAATAGAATAAAAACGTCGGAAGAGCGAAATTCAAAAATTCAGACCACATTTCGTCGAAATTGCGACAGTTTACAAACATCAGAAGAGCGACGTTCAAAACGTCGAACCACATTTCGTCGGAATTGCGACAGTTTACAAATGTCGGAAGCACGATTATTTGGGAAACGTCGAAAGAGCGACGCTTATTTGGAAGCGACGGAAAAAGTGTCAGTACTGCGACACTTTGCCAGTGCGTCGGAATTGCGACGTTATGGAAAACCACATTTTGCGCATCCTTGAAATGTCGCTCTTGCGACGACTGTGTGTCGGAATAGCGACAAAGTGGCCATCGGAAATTGCGCCAAATTTTCTAGTGAAGGGATTTCCAATGAGCCATCTCAGAGCCTTTTTTGACATCGGGAAGGCCTCCAAAAGACTGCTTCAAAAAGGCCTATTTCTGCGCTCCGCTCCTGGCAAGTTTTCGAATTTTTGACACTGTGTGCTACGCTCCTATGTGTGATTGGGCAGAATGTGTGTTTGGAAAGTTTTATTAGGCATGTTAGGCATAAAAGCCAATTTTATTTCCATTTATAGTAGGAAAAGATATTTATTAGATATTTTGTGCCTTGGGATTTGCAAAGCCTCAAGGACAACTTAGGATATTTCTTTTGGGCCAATAGGCTTCTAGATACTCTCTTTGGCTCTCCTCTTCCTTGTTTGTTATATAAGGCATGAGGATTCACTATAAACAGTTGGGACTTGATGTGTTTAAGAGAAATACATGGTTTTATGAGCTTGGAGAAGAAATTGGTTTTATGAAGTGAATGAATGGCTTGTTTGGCTTGATGATGGAGAAGCATGTTTGCAGGATTCCATAGCTTGGTGAATGGTGATGTTTTCTTAACTTGTTAATGTTTTCTTGTCCTCATTTATATTTCATTCTTCTTGGTTACTAAATATCTAATAATAAAATATATTTATTAGATATTTTTTTGCCTTGGGCTTTGCAAACCCTCAAGGACAACTTAAGATATTTCTTTTGGGCCAATAGGCTTCTAGATACTCTCTTTGGCTCTCCTCTTCCTTGTTTGTTATATAAGGCATGAAGATTCATTGTAAACAGTTGGGACTTGATGTGTTTAAGAGAAATACATGGTTTTATGAGCTTGGAGAAGAAATTGTTTTTATGAAGTGAATGAATGGTTTCTTTGGCTTGATGATGGAGAAGCATGTTTGCAGGATTCCATAGCTTGGTGAATGGTGATGTTTTATTAACTTGTTAATGTTTTCTTGTCCTCATTTCTGTTTCATTCTTCTTGGTTTCTATAGATCAGAAAAGTATAGGTTGAGACATGCTCATGGAAGCACCTCAAACCTCTTGTTTTTTATAGCTTTGATGTTTTCCTCTTTTAGTCATCTTAAGGAATTCTTGAATGCTCCTTAGGCCCACCAAAACTTGTTTTTGTTTCATAAATGGTTAGTATTCTAGCTTATAAATATGATTCATGGTATGCCCTACTTATTTAAAGTTTTCAAAACCCTATCTTGAAGCTTTCCTATGGAATATTGATTGATTAGGTTAAGACAAAGAGGTCTCGTTTCGATCTTTCCCTTTGCCCATGCTTACCAACTTATTTTAGAGTTCCCAATAACTTGATATATGTTGTGTTGGTGTCCCGTGTTTTGATAGTTTGGCAAATAAAAAGACAAGGCAACATCAGAACCAATCTTTAGAGTTCCAGGATCTAGTCCTCCTGTTCTCAGAGAGGGATCTCTCAAATTTTTGTTTGCAAAGGTTTATCTTGTGTGCTTAGCATATGGATTTTAGACTAGTTATTAAGTGCAGGTGTTTGTTTATTTGTTTGGTTGGGTTAAAATAGCAGAAAATGAAAGATCTAGGAAAGATATATAGAATGGAGAACAATCTGTTTCATTGGGCAATGGAGTCAAAAAGAGGTCATAACATACTCATCAATGGATATGGGATATCAGAGGGTAAATCTAACTTGGCCACAGGATCCTTTGGTTTTTGGAATGAGATGGACATCAATGATTTGGAAAGAGAAGTTTAATTCTCAACAAAGGGAATTGGTAAACATAATTTGAACAATAAAGAGCTTTCTGATAGACAGGGCTAACCATGAATTCTACAAATCACACCTTTAAGCAAACAATGATTCCAAAAAAAAATTTAAAATGAAATATAAGATTCGGGGAACACCCTATTTCCTCAAAGATTTTATTTCAAATGAATTATAAAACATAAAAGATTCACTGATAATTACGGTCATAGAAGAGGGAACACCTAACACATCTATGATTACAACTATAAAGACCTTCAAGGAAACTATTTAAGCAAGGACAAAGGGCAAGATCGGAACATACCTCCTTGATTCACTGTAAACAAGAAACTTCAAAGGGAGACTTCAATAACAGTTTTTAAGTGGCAGCAGACAAGCGGGGAAAACCATGAATCATGCTGAAACCAACTATTCAAACTATTAAGGAAATAAATGAGCATGAAGACTAAAGAGAGAGATTAAAGACTCTAAAATACTTCAGTAGAAGAAAACATAAAACAGTGAAGGATGAACAGGTCTAAGGTGCTTCCAAGAGTCATTTCTTAGCCTAAAACTTTCAACCTACTGTAGTAAGAAGTTATGGAACATAATGAAAACAGGGGAAAAACATTAAACAGTTCAGAATACTTCACCAACATCCAAGCTCATGGATCCAATGATAGATCCTTCTCAGTCACAAGCATGCAACAACATCATCAAGGCTTCAAAGACTTCAATTTCTTCTTCAACTTCAACAGACTATGTATTATTTCAGAGAGTTCCAATATTACAACTAGTGATCAACCAACAACCAACCAACCCCTCTATCATATTCTGCAGAAGTATATATAGAAGAATGAGGAGGTGAGATCCGTTAAAATATCTCCCAAGATGACAGTGTTAATGGCTTCTCAGCCTTTGAGGGGCTCGATGAAGAAGTTTACAGATGTTCTGTTTGTATTAATTGTTTTACACTTAAGATTAAGCTCGATGGGAGCTTTTGTTGACTTTTGAGGCTCTGTGTCATGTTGCAGTAACTTTTCATATATTTTTTGCATTAAGTTCCTTGCAGAAGTAACTCTCTAGCTGCGCTGAGGCGAATATCTTTGTTTGATCAATAACTTCGTCCTCTGTTTGAAAGCTTTGAGGCACAGGTGGCACTTATGGTAGCTGGGAGGAATCAATTCACCTCAAATGTGGCGGTGGAGGCCTTTCTGCCTATTTAAACACTTATGATTTTCTTTTGACTGTGTTTTAATTTGGGGGATTAGGCTTTTGATAATCAATCTTAGTCGTAATCCCCGCAAATTGGTCTTTAATCTTCTGTTCTTCTGCGTCCTGTCTTCAATACTGATACTCTTTTAATTGTGATTTAAAATAACAGTGTCTTGTCAATGTGCAGGGCCATGCAGGGCTCGTATGGCATCACTACCTCATGAAGCAATGATGAGACATGGAGTAGAGCCCCACGAACGGTTTCCTTTTATGAATCGAGGGCACGGGAATCGTCATTCTCGGACTTTGGCCTTTCTCTTTAATGTAATGGAAAAACCATTAAACACCTGAAAAATACAAAAAACATTATAAAATCCTGCGTAATTGGTGAAAAACTGCTTCAGAGGCGGAGGGAAGAGCATGGCCATTGGATGGAAATCATCCAATGGTGGAGATTTATTCAGAGGAGGTCAAACAAGAGCGGAGGAAGAAAAAAGTGAGGGAATGATCTGGGACCGTCCGATCTAGACATGTGGACTATCCAGATCCAATCGGAGGATCGCAATTGGGGGCAACACTCGAATGGTGCCGATGTAAATTTGCGATGCGATGAAGCGCTAACCATTGATCTGAGGATCAGATCAACAGTGGAGAATGAATTGGGGGATGGCTGATCGGCAGGAGCAAATAAATGTATGCGATGGAAAAACCCAATGCGATTGGGCGCTGGCCATTTGATCGGCTCATGATCAATGGTGGAGATTAGTTTTAGAATGCAATGGAAGAAAAGCCCTTATATTTATTCAAAACCCCAACAATTTAAATAAAACAAAGGTTTTGGTGGATCGGGGCGGAAAATATATATATATGAGGAGGCGCCCATTTGCGGGGCCGTGGGTCTATGGAATATGATGGGCCCAGGGCTTTTCATAACAAAGGGCCAATCACAATCGGAGCCTCGGGATCAGGATTTTCTATCAACCCATTGGAATTTTGTGATGCGATTGGCACCTCGAGACTTAAAATCTTGGTCTCGAGTGAAAGTTATATGGAGTGGAAGGCGGGGGGGGGCACGGAGTTTATATAAAGGGACTTAATCGCATCGGATCTTTTGATGCGGTCTTTCAATCAACCCATTATGGATTACTTCTGATGCGATAAGTGCCTGATGGACATAGCGCCTGGTTTGTAGGGAGTGGGCATGTGGGGGAAGTGGTTTTAAGACTTAGCCCAAGGGGGCTTAAGTCCTTAGTAATAAAAACTTGTTTTTATGAATTTTTTCAAAGTTTTCAATGGATTTAGGGTTTCGATAAGGTTAAAGAGTGAGTCTTTAACCTTGTAAAAATGATTTTCATGAATGGAAGAAGAGGAATCATGAAAAATAGAGGAGTTTTATGGAGAAAAAAGGAGAGCAAATGAAGGTTAGTTTTGAGTGGAGGAGGGGAAAATGATGATTTTGCAGTAGTCTTTTCTCATGAAATCAGCAGAATTCCTAAGTATAAAAAGGGAACAGCAATGAATATTTGGACAGAGGCATGAGGCCTTTTAAGAGTCTTCAAGAGCCAAAACTTTTTAGCAATAAAATTTGTTCCTTGAAGGCTCAAAAAACTTTTAGCCACCTTTTGCTATAAAAATTTTTATAGGTGGCTAACAGTGGCTCCACTTGGGGATGGTGCCTTCTTGAAGGCATCAAGAACTTCAGACTTGCACTCTCTGGGAGGCTGATCAGTTGCCTCATCCATTTTGATTCTCTGGGAGGCTGACGTGTTCCTCATCCATTGGGCAACCCTTCCTTTGTTGGGATGATCTTCTCTGAAAACATATTAGCAGCCATAAAAAATATGGTTCTTTCATCAACAAGCTTTCTACCTACCCAATCCTATTAATCTAACATTTTTTCTTCATCAGAGTGCACTTGGATTGGCAAACTCTTTTACAACATTTTATTCTTTTGAAAGCAGGAAATCTAATCTATTTCTACTTCTTATTTCTCCATGGACTCATATTAAACAATTGAGCCCATATGATTCTCTACCTAATCTATTATCTGTTGGTATTAAACTATCCAACAGACTTTTATTATCTAAATTCTACAATAGAAATTGAAAAGCATTCAAGTCAGGATTGAACAGTCTAACTTGATGCTGGTCCATGGCATAAAAGACAAGCTACACATAGACATTTAATTCTTTTTGGAAACTTAGTTTCATATTTTGAGCATGTTTGAACCTTTAATTTCTAGCCTAATCTACCTACTAATAAGCCAATATTAAACCGTTTAGCAAATCGAATTCACTAACCTATCAGCAGTAAATTTAAAAATAATTAGTCGAGATTAGGTTGTTTGACTAACTAGAAGTGTGTCTTTCAGGAGTGGCATTTAAGCTTTCACACTTTCAGATTTTTTTTCTCTTTTTGGTATGGGGTTGTACCTTTCTTATTTTCACAATCTGCCCTCTTTTATTTCTTTTATTGTTTTTGTATTTTTCTTTTTCTTCGGAGACAAAAATAAAAAACTATCTAACTACTCAACACTGAGCTTTATTGACATTCCTATCTAACCTACTCTAAACATGGAGTATTTACATATTCATATGATACAAAAGTGCCAATGCAGCCAGCTGAGTAATGTCAAGAAGAAGCAGAAAATCTGGCTGTTTGTCAGAGGTATCCATAGAACATATTGAAGATTAACCTTCAATACAAAGACTATCACAGGAGGTGACAACTTTTCATGTCTCTGGCTCTTTTAAAGGGTCATTTCTTGTAATTTGAGCTATTTTGGATTTCCACACACTCTTCCATAGGATCAACAAAGAAAAGATGAATATTCTCTTCTTTTTGGCCCTCCATGTCTGGTAGATTATTTGCTTCCAAGGCTTCAACTTTGAGGAGTATATCTTCAGAAAGTTGCTTGGAAGCTTCATCATTCTTAGCAGAAAAGGAAGAAGATTCTTCTTGAGAAGTTGGTATATCGTCAGTAGGAAAGTCATCTATTTGTTTCTCTCCCTCTTCTTCATCATAATGTGAACTGGAGGACTCATCATATTTGGCAGTGTTGTCCTCTTGTAGCCCTGGTAAGCTCTTGTTTAATGGACTGTACTCTATGAGGAGGTTATTATATTCTGGAGCAGGGGTATGTTCAATTGCTTCCTCTTTTTCAAGAGAAGGCTCGTTGATTTCAACCTGATCAAAAATTTCTTTGTTTCCTTCCTCCTCATCCTTTGAGCCGAAAGTCTGCTGAGTCCCAATTATATGGAAATAATTACTGATGATCTGAAATGAAGCAGAGCAAAGATCGAACGAATCTTCACTCACTTCTAGGATTTGAAAACTTTCATCATCAGTATCATAAATAGTCTGCACTGGCTCATTACTTCTTTGAAGGAATTGATCTTCCTCGCATAAATCTGCTAATGATGATCCTGCAAAATTAATCTTTGTTTGGGAAGGATCATCACTAGGTAAATAAAAGTTAGGAGAATCACGAATATAAGTAACACTACCAATCAAAAATATTGGGTTATCAGTAGGTTCTTCTTCATTCTGATTGACAAAATAAATTTCTAAATATGTACAATAAAGTTCTCTATGTGAATGGGAAAGAGTGTTTGTTTTGCAGAAAGTTTCAGAGACTGACTGTTTATAAATAGTCTAATCTATCTCTTTTTCTGTCAAAGGGGAATATGTTTCTATGTTCCTTTGAACAGGAGTACAAAAGTTCTCTGTCCTTTGTGAAGACTGATTTTGAGGCTGGATGTCTTCTTGAGCCTCAACTACAAGGGATGATGAATCAACATTTGAGTTTTCAGGGATATCTTGAGGAATGTCCATTATTTCTTGTTTTTTTTCTTCCTCAAGTGATTCATCTATATTTTTATAATTTTTCAATAAGATATTAAACTCATGAATGGCTGTTAAAATATCTTTAGGATGCATGTCTTCCAAAGCTTCATCATTATCTATAATGTGTTGGGTGATGTTTTGTGATGGATCATAATATATTGCACCCAATGATAATGATGTAGTGTTTTCTTTATAGTTCTCATAGAACACATATTCAAGGTCTCTTAAAGAAAACAAACTACTAGATCTTAAGCATTCATACCAATCCCTAGCTTTTCCTTCTAATGTTAACATGAACATTTTCATTAGGAAATCTTCATGCCATTCAACTTTCAACCTCCATACATGTATATGAAATTTTATGAGATGAAATAGAGGGTCATCAAACTTTTCACTTTGAAAAACAGGGAGGTGGTCATCCCAATTCACCTGGGGCATCTTATGTGGAAACCCAGGGATATGATATCTACTCATTGGGGCATACCTTCGTTGTATCCTTGGAATCATGTTTGTAAATCAAGAAAGAGGTCACTGTATCTTTTCAACCAGTTCAAAGTCTTCTGCCAGTGGATTCATTAGGTATTTTGGGATTGTGGAGTCACCAGGTGGAATATTTTGAAATTTACTATCCACCAATAGCATGATTGGGTTTTCTAAATGCATTCCCAATGGATTATATAAGAACTGGAAGGGTAATAGGCCTTTTGGAGGCCAGTGGAGTCAACAGGTGCAAAGTTTTAGCTTTTGTGAAGGTAAAATGTTTTATGGTTCCACCACCATGTTTATTATGAAGCAAAAATAAATTTTTTGGGTTTTTCTGAGTTTATGTGGTTTTTTGAAAGACTAATGAGTTTATAAGAGCTTGCTAGGCAACTATGAACTCAGTGGTCCCACCGTCATCGCCATTATGTTGGCGGCGATGAGGTGGCTAATAATCACTGGATATTCTTGAAAATAAGGGATTTCTAGAGTCCTAAAGGGTACTTATATTGTCACTAACTCAGAAGGGTCCCACCGTGATCACCATTATGTTGGTGTCCCGTGTTTTGATAGTTTGGAAAATCAAAATACAAGGCAACATCAAAACCAATATTTAGAGTTCCAGGATCTAGTCCTCCTGTTCTCAAAGAGGGATCTCTCAAATGTTTGTTTGCAAAGGTTTATCTTGTGTGCTTAGCATATAGATTTTAGACTAGTTATTAAGTGCGGGTGTTTGTTTGTTTTTTTGGTTGGGTTGACATAGAAGAAAATGAAAGATCTAGGAAAGATATATAGAATGGAGAAACATCTGGTTCATTGGGAAATGGAGTTAAAAAGAGGTCATAACATACTCATCAATGGATATGGGATATCAGAGGGAAAATCTAACTTGGCCACAGAATCCATTTTTTTTTGGAATGAGATGGACATCAATGATTTGGAAAGAGAAGTTTAATTCTCAACAAAGGGAATTGGGAAACATAATTTGAACAATACATAGCTTTCTGATAGACAGGGCTAACCATGAATTCTACAAATCACACCTTTAAGAAAACAATGATTCCAAGTATATATTTAAAATGAAATCTAAGATTTGGGGAACACCCTATTTCCTCAAATATTTTATTTCAAATGACTTAGAAAACATAAAAGATTCATTGATAATTGCGGTCATAGAAGAGGGAACACCTAACACATCTATGATTACAACTATAAATACCTTCAAGGAAACTGTTTAAGAAAGGACAAAGGGCAAGATTGGAATAGACCTCCTTGATTCACTGTAAACAAGAAACTTCAAAGGGAGACTTCAATAACAGTTTTTAAGTGGCAGCAGACAAGCAGGGAAAACCATAAATCATGCTGAAACCAACTATTCAAACTATTAAGGAAATAAACGAGCATGAAGACTAAAGAGAGAGATTAAAGACTCTAAAATACTTCATCAGAAGAAAACATAAAACAGTGAAGGATGAACAAGTCTAAGGTGCTTCCAGGAGTCATTTCTTAGCCTAAAAATTTCAACCTACTGTAGTAAGAAGTTATGGAACATAATGAAAACAAGGGAAAAACATTAAACAGTTCAGAATACTTCACCAACAGCCAAGCTCATGGATCCAATGATAGAGCCTTCTCAGTCACAAGCATGCAACAACATCATAAAGGCTTCCAAGACTTCAATTTCTTCTTCAACTTCAACAGACTATGTATTATTTCAGAGAGTTCCAATATTACAACTAGTGATCAACCAACAACCAACCAACCCCTCTCTCATCTTCTACAGAAGTATATATAGAAGAATGAGGCGGTGAGATCCGACAAAAGATCCCCCAAGATGATTAATATAGTCTTAATGGCTTCTCAACCTTTGAGGGGCTCGATGAAGAAGTTTACATATGTTCTGTCTGTATTAATTGTTTTACACTTAAGATTAAGCTCGGTGGGAGCTTTTGTTGAATTTTGAGGCTTTGTTTCATGTTGCAGTAACTCTGCAGATATTTTTTGCATTAATTTCCTTGCAGAAGTAACTCTCTGGCTGCGCTGAGGTGAATATCTTTGTTTGATCAATAACTTCGGCCTCTATTTGAATGCTTTGAGGCACATGTGGCACTTATGGTAGCTGGGACGAATCAATTCGCCTCAAATGTGGTGGTGGAGGCCTTTTTTTTTGTTTAAACACGTATGATTTTCTTTTGACTGTGTTTTAATTTGGGGGATTAGGATTTTGATAATCAATCTTAGCCGTAATCCCCACAAATCAGTCTTCAATCTTCTCTTCTTCTGCGTCATGTCTTCAATACTGATACTCTTTTAATTGTGATTTAAAATCACAATGTCTTTTCGATATGCAGGGCCACGCAGGGCTCATATGGCATCACTGCCTCATGAAGCAATGACGAGACATGGAGTAGAGCCCTGTGATTGGTTTCCTTTTATGAATCGAGGGCACGAGAATCGTCATTCCCGGCCTTCGGCATTTCTCTTTAATGTAATGGAAAAACCATTAAACTCCTGCAAAATACAAAAAACATTATAAAATCCTGCGTAATTGGTGAAAAACTACTTCAAAGGCAGAGGGAAGAGCATGGCCATTGGATGGAAATCATCCAACGGTGGAGATTTATTTAGAGGAGGTCAAACAAGAGCGGAGGACGAAAAACATGAGGGAACGATCTCGGACCGTCCGATCTGGACATGTGGACGGTCCAGATCCAATCAGAGGATCATAATCAGGGGCAACACTCAAATGACGCCGATGTAAATTTGCGATGCGATGAAGCGCTGACCGTTCATCTGAGGATCAGATCAATGGTGGAGAATGAATCGAGGGCTGGCTGATTGGCGGGAGAAAACAAATGTATGTGATGGAAAACCCTGATGCGATTGGGTGCTGGCCATTTGATCGGCTCATGATCAATGGTGGAGATTAGTTTTAGAATGGACCAACATAAATACCCTTATATTTATTCAAAACCCCAACAATTTAAATAAAACAAAGGTTTTGGTGGATCGGGGTGGAAAAAATATATATATGAGAAGGCACCCATTTGCAGGGCCATGGGTCTATGGAATACGATGGGCCCACGGTTTTTCATAACAAAGGGTCAATCACAATCGGAGCCTCGGGATCGGGATTTTCAATCAACCCATTGGAATTTTGTGATGCGATTGGCACCTTGGGACTCAAACTTTTGGTCCCGGGTGAAAGTTATATGGAGTGGAAGGCGGGGAGTGGAGTTTATATAAAGGTACTTAATTGCATCAGATCTTTTGATGCGGTCTTTCAATCAACCCATTATGGATTACTTCCGATGTGATAAGCACCTAATGGGCATATCGCCTGGTTTGTAGGGTGTGGGCATGTGGGGGAAGTGGTCTAAGACTTAGCCCAAAGGGGTTTAAGTCTTTAGTAATAAAAACTTGTTTTTATGAAATTTTTCAAAGTTTTAAATGGATTTGGGGGTTTTGGTAAGGTTAAAGAGTGAGTCTTTAACCTTGTAAAAATTATTTTCATGAATGGAAGAAGAGGAATCATGAAAAATAGAGGAGTTTTATGGAGAAAAAAGGAGAGAAAATGAAGGTTAGTTTTGAGTGGAGGAGGGGAAACATGGTGATTTTGCAACAGTCTTTTCTCATGAAATTAGCAGAATTCCTGAGTATAAAAAGGGAACAACAATGAATATTTGGACAGAGGCATGAGGCCTTTTAAGAGTCTTCAAGAGCCAACACTTTTTAGCAATAAAATTTATTCCTTGAAGGCTCAAAAAAATTTTAGCCACCTTTTGCTATAACAAATTTTATAGGTGGCTAACATGTTGTTTAGGAGTTCCCTCTCCATAAATTGAGTTGTTTTTTTATCTTATGTGTTTTCCCAAAAAGCTGAAGGTGAATTTCTAAAGTTAGGAGTTCTAATGCTTCTATGTTTCACTGGAATTTTCATCTTAAATGTTTATCAGTTTGAATATTGTTCATAGAGATTAATGGTTTTTCCTATGTCATGAGTTATTACTTCAGACTATATAAATGTTTAAGACCTTTTAGTTTTTCACAAACTTAATGTTCATTACACCTCATACATCACCTAAAAGATCCATTAACCTTGCTAAATCAGCCCTGAAATACACTATGTTTTATCATTTAGACACCCTTGACTTCATCTGACCCCATAGCCCTATTGATTTGATAACCTCTCATTCCACCTATCCTACTTGATCATCTTACCCCAACCCAAAACAAACAAACAAATTACACTTAACAACTAGCCTAAAATGAGTCATCCAAAGCGACCAAGTTCCCATCCTTCACATAATAGAGAGAGCCCTTTCTAAGTCTATGAAGGCTAGGTCCTGGGACTCCAAAGACTGTTCTGATGTTTCCTTGTCATTTGGTCTACCAATCTACCAAATCACAAGACCACAACATAATTGCAATCACGGTGGGACTTAGGACATAGTAGCCTAAAAACTCTTGTAGAATCTTTTAACCCTTAGTTAAACTCTGAAATCCTGTGATTTGTATATCACCTTATCACTTTCACCAACACAACGGTGATCATGATGCAACCTCTGATGTCATTGACAATCTAAGTATCCCTTAGGACTTCAGAAACCTTTGTTAAATCATAGAGAACTTAACTGATAGCCTAAGAGTAGAATCTAGCCTTTTCACCATCTTAGCAAATCTATGACTCAGCTATAGGAAATTCTTACATACCTTAAGGGCTACATATAGAAACTCATAAAACCCCAAAACCTTTCTATATTCGATTTTTGTGAGTATTGGTGGTGGAACATAGACACTTATCTTCAAAACAACTAAAAATATCCACCTGGTGACTCCACTAGCCTCCAGTAGGCCTTCTTGCTTTACTAGTGTCCCTAGGCCCCTATAGGATTGTGCCGAATCAACCCTGAGAATTCTAGAATCATAGTCACACACTGTGTGAGTCTAGCAAACATAAAAGAGGTAAACTTTCCAAAAATTTTAAAAACTTTCAGCCTCTCAAAATTTTGAGTTTGAAATCTGGCTCCATGAAGAATCAATACCAGATCTCATATGGATCCGAACCCTCCTACTATATTTGATGACCCACAAAATATTTTGTGGAAAACTTTTGAAATTGGAAACTTAGCTACTAATAGGACCATTCATAAAGCAATATCTGTACCTGAACAACTTATAGCCTTGCAATATTCCCAGTTTGACTTGCGCCATACTAGAAACCTTTTCAAAACCAAGTCACAAAGTAGGATCGACCATACCAACCTTGAGCCCATAGACTTGTAGCAGAGTCCTAACAGAGAAGTTTCTCCTTCCACTCCACTTGATTTCCAAATTCTCCACCACTTTGGCTCTTTTCACCCCAAGTCTGCTCAGAATCAATTTACTAGCCTGAGTACTTCCGCCACACCCATTCACACCTCCACTATGCAAACCACTCCATCTCATATAAAAAATCCTCCACTTGTAAATCCACCATTAGCTCCCACCATGGCAGCATGGTAAGCACCCCTTGTGTTACCACAACCATTGGTACCTTTTCCAAATGATTACCAATCTAGAATCCCACACTTCACTGGGGCTGAATCCACTACTGCCTAACAACATGTAGATATAATGAATGATGCTTTTGACTACATGAAATTAGAAGAGGAAACCATGAAGATGAGGATGTTTGCCCAAAGCCTAGGAGGAGAAGCTAAGAAACGGTTCAAATTCTAACTCCTAACATCATAGATGATCTCCCTTATCTTTACCAAACTTTCATAAACAAATGGGAAATCAAGAAAAACGCTCTTCATATCCTCTTGGAATATAGCAAGCTTAAAAGAAACATGGGGGAAAGTGTCCAATACTATTGCACTAGGTTCAATAGTGTTTACAACACACTACTGCCAAACATGAAACCCCCATTAGGCCTAGCATTAGCTAGATTCCCGGAGGGTTTTGACCTCAACATGGCCTATAAACTAAGAGAAAGAGAGCCCCTAACTTTATAAGACATGAAAAAGGGATCTATAAGTGTAGAGGCCAACTTAATTGAAAAAAGAGCTAGGCTAAGATTAGAAAAGACGGTAACCTACAAAGATGACACCATGCCCTCCATCTCCTCATCTGATTCCAAGATGGACAACCTTCTCAAGACCATGGAAATAATTATGGAGAGAATAAGCATAAATGAAAGAGCACCCCCTAGGGACAACCAAACAAATCCAAAAAACAGGAACCGGAATCAAAATTTTAAAAGATACCCACCCCAAAACAGACAAAGGGAAAATGATCAACAAATCAGGCCACCCTTGCAAGACAACTATGTTGACGAAGGGGAAAGAGATTTTGAACAACCAGATGAAAACCATCTAAACTTAATAGTCTCTGATAGTGAGGGTGATTTTTTTCTTATAGAAGAAGAACAAAGTTTTTTCTCCTCAAACCAAGATGAAACAAGCTGTGAAGATTCCAAAGACCATGAATTTTGATTAGAAAATTCCATAATGGAAGTCCATAGGCAATATAATCTTAGGAGTAAGAAAAACCAAGACAACTCCAGGAAAAACAACTTAGACGCTATTGTTAAGAAAAGTCCCGAAAAAATTCTTAAAAGAATAGCAGAAAATAACAGTGCCATGGCTAAGAAAACTGATCCCAACAAGGATAAAACTAGCCAACCAGGTGTTGACACAAGCTATCCTAGCACCTCTGCTAGTGGCCTTGAGAAAACACTACTCATCAAAGCCCCGAATCAAAATTATAAAATTAAAAATGTGGAAAAATTTATGGCTGATAAAACTGATGTAAATATGTCTAAAACTCAAGTACCTTTCAGTTTTGAAGGAGATATCGCCAAAATCAAAATAACCATCCCTCTCACTAAACTGGTAGCTTAGGATATGTACTGCTCCCAAGTTTTGAAAGTTTTGAACATAGGAAATGATACCAATACTCTGAATTTGATATATGATAAACCAGAGCTATTGTTTGGACCCTAAGTAGATGGAAAATAAAAAAAAGGAGTCATTCCCCCATTCTATGTTAGCCTAAACATACACAACAAGATCCTACATAATGCCATGCTAGACTCTAGTGCCTCTCACAACCTCATGCTCAAGGTAGTGATGAAAAGATTGGGCCTAGAAATAACCAGGCCCTAAAAATATTTGTATTCTTTCGATTCAAGCAAGGTTAAATGCTTGGGCCTAATCAAAGACTTATGTGTCAATCTAACACAAATCCCTGCTAAGAGTGTGGTCATGGATATAATCGTGGCTGACATTCCCCCAAAATATGGCATGCTATTATCGCGATCTTGGGGAGCTAAACTTATGGGGAACCTCCAACTTGATATGTCCTATGCCACTATCCCTATTTTTTGTTGGACACCTAATCCTCTATGGGTAGGTGTGGAAGGAGAAGAGTCACAAAGGAGTCCAGGTGACCTTGGAAGATGAATCCAAGAGTCACCTCATTGTATTATAAATGTCCATCATATCAATGGTAATACGCAACTAATGCTTATCTTTCCCTTTGTGTGTGTTTAGTTTCTCTACACCATGTGTGTGTTTAACATGGCATCAAAGCCATGATGAATGCCCTTATTATGTGTGTTTATGTGTTTCATTGAAAGCCTTGGTGTTATCATAAAATTATGGTGGATGTTTACACACTGTCTACTGCACAATCCACATTGTGCGTTATTAGAGAAATTCTGGAATCCGGTTCTGGAATATGTAATAAAGCGCTGGTCTCTAACAGCTACTCGCTGCCATGCTATAGCTCAGCCTCAACCTCGGCCTCCCTCTATCAGAGCTGCTCGCTGCCACGCTATAGTCGAAATTAGCTCCTCTCCTCAACACCCCCATCCTCCCTCCATGCGCTCTCCACACCTGCACCTTGTCCCCTCTCACGCCTCCCCACTCTCACACCTCCCCTACCCCTGCTCACCTTCTGCTCCCTCTTCCCTCTGCTCGGCCCTCCCCACAGAGCTGCCCCTCACCTCCCGCACCCTCAGCTGTCCCATGGCACCTCCCCCTCAATGCTTTGTCTCCCTACCTCACCTCACAACTCCGCTACCTGCTCTCCCCTTCGCCTCCCAATCTCACCTCCCTCCCCTTGGCCTTCCCATGTACCCCCCTCACCCCTCACTGCACTCCCCATTCCCCCGCTCATGGCACTCAGCATTTTCTTGGATGCGCAACAAAATTGGAGATTTGTATATCATAGGGAAATGATTCTCCACTTGGACTGAGCGTTTCCACTTGGATGTGGTTGTGCTTGTGAAGTGTCATACCGCATGGGCTTTTGAAATGTCTTCTTCGATGGGCTTATGAAGCATCATCTCGGATGGCCTTCAAAATTCTCATCTTCCAAAGCGGCAAGTGTGTAGTATACTCGAATGTGGAGAATATTTTTGGAGCTTTTTTGGACGTGCAACAACCCTGGAGATCTAAATGCACATATTTTTTTGTTCTGGGAATTAAAAATGAGATGTGTATCTCATGTGACAAGGGTTATGAGTAGGCTTTGTTGTTACTCATAGCTTTCTGCATTTCATGAATAATTTTTTTATTCACCTCAAACCTAAGTAATGTATTAAAGTGGTTTCAAGTTCTGAAAATACTTGGAGTTTTGCATGTGTAGTTTGAGCAGGTGAAATTAGATGGAAGGCTTAGTCGATACACACATCGATTGGAAATTTAATTACCAACAAAAAAAATGCCGTGGAAAATGAAGCATCATGTGGAAGCATCGTGGACTATGCGAGTGAATTAGATGAGTTTCCCCACATTGGGATCTGATAATTAGTAGTTGGTTATTTATTTTCCTGTTCCGGTGGTGATTCATAATATGCAGCCATTCTATTTAATGAAAAGTCATGCATGCTTGGAGAAGTAAGTGAGCATTTTCTCCTCTTTAAATATACCATGGACTCATTATCTCCATATGTCTTGGTATATATATGTTGATGGAGCGGTGGTATATATATATATATGATAGGCATATACTAATTGCGCTTATGCATTGGAAAGTCCCTCCATCTTCTTTAAAATTCCATGATGTGTTAATTCATCAATATTTTCCTATGCTACTGAGCATTATTGTCAATGAGATATTTGTGCATTGTGAAATTCTGTTCTTCATCGAAATTTGATATCAAATTCTAAACTATTGAGAATTCCTTCAACATATCTATATGTAAGGCTAAAATTTGGAAGCCACCTTGATTTCCTATAGCCATAATATAAATCTCCATATCTATGTGAAATATTTTGTAGATCAACGTGTGAAGTGAATTCAGAATACTTTGGACACCATTGGTCCATGTTTCCAATTCTTCTCGTTCATTAAAGAAGGGATACAAATAGTTTAGTTGTATGAAGCAGTGAGTATTGCTCATTGGAGGTTCGTTCTCTGCAAATTAGAGTTTTTGGTGTAAAACAGTTCTTTAAAGAAGAGAGAAATCATTTTCCTTAAAGGGTTATTGCACAGTGGGTTTTGTTGCACATTTACAAAATATTTTGCAATGACATTGTACTGTATTTACATTGTGACTGGTATTTCTTCTTAGTTCATAGTTGCAGTCAGTGTCTAAAGTGTCACTTTTATTTGTTGAGAAAAATGGCTGAAATGAATGATGAATTAGAGTTTTTGCATAACCTCATTCATTACACTATTCATGATATGGTAAAAATTAGCAAGAATTCTCTTTTTAATATTCAAACTTGCTTGCAAGATGGACAAGACAAGATTGAGTTTTTGCAGTTGGAGTCTCAGCTCTAGCAAGATGAAATTCAGCAAAAGAGTCATCATTATAAACCTATTATGTTTAGAAAATTGAGAGGGACTCCCATCATAAGAAATAATATAAAGTTTCAGTCGATTCACATTCAGTTCCTTGTACAAGAGCATATTTACATGTAGATGCAGCAGCTCAGTTTTCACTTCCCAAGCCCATTATCAGACCTTGGGAAGAGCTTGTCCACAACAAGCAAAAAACTGGTCTTGGACATGAAAAGGAGTTGTCCTTTCATATTCCGAACTACTCCAAGCCCATCAAATTTCAGAGTGCTAGATTTCTTTATGACAGTTCACCTTTAGCTGTTCCAGATTCTACTCCTCTTCCACAACAACAACAATAGATTGTAAAATGCCAACACTGTGATTGAGTTGGTCATATGAAATATCACTATTTCGATCTTCACCCATGCAAGAAATTTGGTCGGAACACCCATTCTTCACAAATATGCTTAAAAAACAAGCCTCCTGCAAGAACAAAGATTCATCTTGGATGGATTGCTTCTTGGCAATGGGCATCAACAACCAAGAAGATGTTTAAGTCAGATGTTAGAACTTGTTCTAGAATATTGAAAAATCTTGCAGTTGATTTTTCGCCATCATCCCACCTTGTACCTGACATGGGGGGGAAATGGTGGTCATCTAAAAGCTTCGATGCCACATCAAGCGAGCCTGAGCCACAATCTCTCATTCCATATTCAGAGTTGTAGCTAGAGACATAGCAGTTCAAGCAAGCCTGAGCCAAAATTCGTCATTCCAGATTCAGAGTTGTAGCGAGAGACACGGATGCCCATGAGCATGCCTTTGGTTGGTGGACGGCCTTAAACCATCTATGTGAGGTTGATATTCTTCCTCTTTCAGAACACTTCCTCTATCAGAAGACTTCAGCTTCTTTCCAGTTTTGGTTGAGTTCCAGGAATTGCATCAAGCATTCCAGTGTTGGTGGTGATCCTTAAACCATCACAGGTTGTAGACTTCCCTTCTTTTAGGTTGAAGGTCTCCCTTTTCAAATACTGAGACCTTTATAGTGGAAGCCCTCTTCTTCTTGCAGTTGGAAAAGTTAAGGAGCTGACAAGCGTGCATTCAGGTGTTGGTGGTCATCCTTAAACCACCTCTTTGTATAACATTTTAGAGTTGATTCGGGTTCATGCCTAAGTCTTGCCATGCATATACCGATTTGTATCACAACACTCTTCTTGAACTAGGACATACCCCTTTGGATTAAGTAAGGGGGAATGTTAAGACACCTAATCCTCTATGGGTATGTGGAAGGCAAGGGTACGAGGTCCTAGTGACCTTGGAAGATGAATCCAAGAGTCACCTTATTGTATTATAAATGTACATCATATCAATGGTAATATGCAACTAATGCTTATATTTCCCTTTGTATGTGTTTAGTTTCTCTTACAGCATGTGTGTGTTTAACATTTTCAACCAAACAATGAGACTCTACTGGGAGTCCCACATGAGGTACATGATCAACAGCCTAGAAAGGCCAAACAACACCCCGATTTATTCTATTCACTCATATTTGGATTCTTTTATCTTGTATAATGAATATGAGATCAGTGGACAAGTAAAAGGAAGTAAGAAAGAACTAATCCCTCCAAGATACTCACACTTTCCCTCAAATGAAAAGGATGATGACCAGGGCTCTAGTGATCCCGAAACACAACTTAGCGACAAACATGAAGTAGAAACACTTTGGAACATGAGCTTTGATGTTTCTTGTGGAAAAGCTGGTTTGGGAGCTGGCATCTGGATACATGAAACAAATGAGGGTCATTCCGACAGACTAGATTTTCAATGCACTAATAATATTGCAAAATATGAGGCTCTTCTTCTCGGTTTACACTTGCTTGAAGACTTAGGAACTAAGAAAATATCAGCCCAGGGAGATTTAGAACTGGTCATTAAACAGATCAAAGGTGAAAACTCAACCAAGAATCCAAGATTAAGAGAGTATAGAAATGTAGCCCTGGACCTCCTCAAAACTTTCGAGAAATATGAGCTCACTTACATTCCTAGAGCCCAAAATAGCCTTGCCAATGAGCTCGCCTTTGCTGCCAGAAATTGCCAAATACCACCTGCAAATGAACAAAACCATATCAAAGTCAAACATCGTCCTACGGTACTTGAAAACATTAAACATTGGCAGGTATTTGAGGGTGACGAACAAATTGATGATTTCCCGCAATCTAGGAATGGATTTACATTGGTTGAACCTAGCTTATAACATGAGGAAGATGGTCCTACTGAAAATAGAGATCATGAATCAGAGTTGTCTTCTTTTTTTGATATAAATCTGATCACACACCCTTATGAAGCTAAGATGTGTGAGGACCTAGACCAAAGAGACCTTAAAGTCTTACACTGTAAAAATTAGATATTACTAAGAGGCCTTGTGTTACACCATTTTTTGGTCATCTAACCTATTATCATTAGATGGACCCAAGTACACCATGCAAGACCAATTTTACCCTAAGTAAAATTGCTCTCACTATGTCAAATAACTTAATAAACCACATTTATTAGGTTGTTTATGGTCTAGACAGGAAACCCCAAAAGGAAATATTAAACAAATCTATATTTGTTTCATTTTCCTCATGGAATAATTAATTAAGCAATAATTTATTTGTTATTCCTCACCATGTTTAACCCAAAACAAAGAAATTAATTAGATAAATCTCTATTTATCTTATTATTTTCTAGGAATAATTATTTAAATCTTATTTAAATAATATTCCTTGTTAAATATGACTAAATCACCCACAAATAATTAAATAAATCATTATTTATTTGATTATCATTCAACCACTTCCTTAAAATGATAAATAAATCATTTTATTTATTTATTATTTACAAATAAAAGTTGTTGGAAGTCAGAATACCTTTTCCCTCCAACAAATATAATAAAATATTCCATGAAAGGTGGATCTAGATTTGGTTAATATTATTTTAATCATGCAACAAGATCTAGAATGACCCAATATTTTGTTATAAATAGGAGTGTTTTTTCCTACCATTCTCCACCTTTTGTTGCCTATTAGATCACTATGGATCTATACACTTGGTCACATTTTTCCACTATTTGCTGTGTGAGCTCCCTTTGAGTTCTATTCTTTGTGTGGGTTTTCTACACCAACAAGAGAGAGAGATTTTAGATCTGAAGTGTTGAGGATTTCCAAGAACCCATCCCATTGAGGAGAATTGGATACGCCTTCTTGTTTTCCTCCCAGGTGCCCTTAATACAAAAATTCTTTCAAAAATTGTTCTTGTCTTGTCTATTGGTATATGGAGCAAACCCTTCTTTTTACTGCTTAATGTCTTTCTATGCATAGATTTGGGTTTTGCAGCTCTTTTCTTGATCAACTAACTACAGATCTGAAGATATTGGCAGCCACATTTGTTGTTAGGGCTATTAGTTATGCGTAGCTAAAGTAGTCCTTTTTCATACACTTCGACAAAGGATTCATACTAACAAATGGCGACTTCACACGGGTTTTAAATTACGACCGCTGTCGTTTTTCATATTCCTGCATATCTAGCTACTTCAGACCCTAGGGTTTCTTTTTAGCTGTTTACTTTTCCTATTTTTATGTTGTTTTTCTCACATAAAACCCTAAAACATTAAAAATTTTAACTTCCGCATGTTTCTGGCCCTATTGCGCAGGTGACAGACATCAGCCGCAATTGAGACGACAACTTTTCCGAAAATCTGCCGCCGAGACAACCAGAATGGGAGGTCGCACTTTTCAGCCCAAAAACTACGACCTGGACCTCCAGGTCACACTTTTCAGCCTCTTTTCTACGACCTGCACTGAAAACAGGTCAGAACCTGTGACCTGCCAATTTTTCAGCTGTTTTTCTGCAATTTTTCTGGGTTTTGCTG
>JAXQQM020086053.1:0-28383 GCA_034641835.2 Pinus albicaulis | reverse complement strand
TTTTAATATTTATGTAGAAAGATATACAAGAGGAAAGGTATGGTGTTTTATTATGAATAGGTATGATGATTTTTTATTATGGAATAGCTCCTCAATTCACTTATGCATGCCATTAGCTCATAAAGCCACTCATGCATGCTAGCCTTAGAGTCATTATTAAAAATGTGTGCTTCAAGTAAGTATGTGAGGCTAATAGGATGTAGTTACTATGTATCCATGATTTTTTTACATATGCATGTATGAGATTTTTATTTATGCATGGCTAGTTGATTAAGGCTAACTCCCTTGTATAGTAGTTTAACTAATAAAATTGATTTGTTAGATAATAAATTGCTAGCAGGTAAAATTTTAGGGGTTAATATTTATAGGTGGGTAATTTTCTACATTTTTTCCAAAAAAAAGATTCACCAATTTCAATTTTTTTGAAAATTTATTTGCCCAAATTGTATAGTTTTCTAAAATTTAAGAGAAATGTCCATCCTTAAAATTTTCCCTTATTGCTAGTAGTTTGGGTTATTAAAATTAACACATTTAGAAAAATCATTTATCATGCCTCATCATCACAAATTTGGATGGATTAATAATCTTATCTACTTTCGGCCCTATTTCAAATTTACAATTTGAAGTTGATGTACCACTTCTAAGATATGCCAGACTAAAATATGTTGAATCAATAAAAAATGCCATTGAAATATTTAAGCGACCCGCGAGTGAGACCATCTACCATTAACATAGACAAATCATTTTTTCTCTACGACTAAAAAGACAAATCCTGAGAATGTTGGAACTTAAAAAAATATATCCTGCATACAATTTATCTGGGATTTCCTCTAGTAGATGGAAGACATACTGCAAAGTATTAAGAGAAATGATATTGATAAAATAAGGAATAAATTAACAATGTGGAAGAACAAATCACTACCCCTAACAACTATAATGATATTCATTAAATCTGACATATTTGCCATGTAAGTATATCAAAGTTCCATTGTTCTATTATCAAAGAGAGTGATCAATGATATAGAGAGAATATTTAAACAAATCCCATGGTAGAGGACATCCATGGAGAATAAATGGCACTTTTTTCAACTAAGCCTTAATATCTAGCCCTATGTGGGTTATAGTAGAAAGGCTAAGAAAATTAAAGAAACTAAAGAAATTGCTTTGCTCAAAAGTGCATTGAAGTGGCAAGTCAGTGTGGTTAAAAACCCCACATTCTCACCTTCTATGCTAGAGTTCAATTTAAAAAATTGAATTAGAGATTATTAGTCTAGAAAAGAAGCTTTCAACTGCCAATATAATTAGAAATTCAAATGCCAATCCACCTTCCGTCGAGGCTTATTATGAGAAACAAATATTTAATTAACAATAATGTATTTTTTGATGTAAACAATGACAAGAAAAAACAAATGACAAGATAATGTGTGGGCTAAACATAGGCCATTAACATCCATACAATGTGTAGTCATAGTCAACCCAAACTTTGAATAGTTATGGCTTGATTCATGCAACAGATTATCAGAATGACCTATTGAGATTTATTCCGATGAGAAATTTTTATTGAAGGACGCCCTATTGTTCACATTCAATAATCTAAATGAAAATGAAGACTCATTCTGTCCCAATCCAAAATCTTAAGGAGAATATATTGATAAATGCAGTGGGGGAAGGGATCAAGACATTTTTATTAGCATAGAAACAATTCCAAGATTCCATTTATTCTACATATCTAACTGTTTAAATATATATCTTAGGATATCACTAATCTGTTATCTGTTATAAAAATAATACTAACTTTTTCTTTTATTATAAAATTAAAAAAAATTAAAAAAAACTAAAAATAAAAAACTAGATTCTAACTTTGGAATATGTTTAGTTTTTTTCAGATTAAATGGAACTATAAATAGCTACTTGTTACTACCGTAAGGCGTTATTATGAAAACAACTTTCCTAAGTGTCACTCTGTCCGTGTTTGGGTCATTGAATAAAATGTTAGACGTTTGAATTGTTTTAGACCATTAGATACACATGACTCCTTCAACCTAACTAACTAACTGCATTATTAATACCTTCCATCTTGAATACAACTTGTAATTTGAATCATTTCATAGTCTGTCTAGACGCATATCAGCCTCGCGTTGAAGACTTCGTGCGTTTGAAGACTCCATGCTGCTCTGCTGCTCATGAGACCGCAGGTTGGAAACCTGCTATCTACCGTTTTCCTGAGCTTTAACTTAATTTTAGTATTTTATGCAAAGATTATCTGTTTGAGGATTTTAGTTTTTAGTTATTTGGATCTGTCTTCGGTTTTGGATTTTGGATTCTCTGGTTCCTGGCATCTCTGTAATTTGGTACGAATTGGGCTCTGTTTGGGTTTTATTTTTAATTTGTCTGTCTCTGGAGTTTCGATTAATTAATTCCAAGGGCGGTAAACATGACAAGGAAGTGTTCGCACTGTGGGCAGAATGGCCATAATTCCAAAACATGCCCCAACCAATGTGTGAAATTGTTTGGAGTTCGGCTAATTGATGGGCCAATACGCAAGAGTGTGAGTATGAGAAATTTGTTGCATTATTCCAACAACGCATCCTCCTGTAATAACAGTCCGGCCTCAGCTTCAGCGATGGAGTCTTGCGAATCAGTTGCTAATGCTGCTGCTTTTGCAGATGGTTATGTATCCGATGGCCTCGTTCATAACAATTCTCGAGGAGAGAGGAAGAAAGGTACAAGATTTACATTGGATTCCAAATTGTTGAGACTTTTAGCTTTCTGGGCTTAAGAAGAATTCAGGTTTCTGCTCTGTTATGATCATTTGGATTCCTTCGATTTTGAAGCACATAATTTTAATTCCAGTTGAATATTTTCCCTGGTTTTGGTTCAGGTCAATACGCTTTGTGGTTTTATGACTTGGGTTCTTAAAATTCTTTCAAGCTTTAAGGCCTTCCCCGTTTGGGTGAAGATACAGGGTGTTGTTTGCATACAAATTCCAAATTCTTCCGTTGTTTGTTAGCTTTACGATTTGCACCTTTGTATTTTGGCAATGGGTTCTTGATTCTCAACTTGAAATTGTTTGGCTCTCTCTTTATGAGTTTCCCCAAATACACATGGTTTAGAAATTTTTGAGGAGGAATATTTCAGCCAATTGTTGGATTGAGGAGGAATGTTTCCAACAATGATCCAATTTGTGTGTGCTGTGTGATGCCTCTGCAGGTGCTATCTCATCTAGGTCTCTGAAGAGCTATCATCTCTTTCTCTAACCCTACAATTATTCCAGCCAGATCTCTTCATGGCTATCACCTGTTCGCTAACTGTAGAAATAATCTCATTATCTGTTTTGCAATAGTTGTATCTGGTGGTGGTGGCCAGGCGGCGAAATCGACTGGAGGAAGTAGCCAAGGAATGAAAGGCGTACGGTGTACAGAATGTTGTTGTTTTCCCGGCTGGTTTAACCAAACCTCAAGATTGCAAAAGGATTTTGTGGAATTCACAGTTTCCACCTTTGGATGGTGTATGGATTTCTTTTATTTTCTCTTTGTTTATCGATTTATGTAGTGTCATTTTATATTTAGACAGAATAGATTCATCATGTCAATTCTGGTTAAAGAAAAAATTCAAATAAAATGAAAACGAAAATCCAGGCCGAGTCCTGTTTAAAATAAAATGCAGTAATATAAATTCATATTAACCGTGGTAATATAATTGCAAAGAGTTTACATTTCAGTGTTATTAAATCCCCAAATGCTTAACAAACCGAGCATCAGAAGAGTTTATGCTATTTATCATGTCAATTCTCGCTAAAGAAAAAATTCAAATAAAATGAAAAGGAAAATCCAAGCCGAGTCCTATTTAAAATAAAATACAGTAATATAAATTCATCATATTAACCGTAGTAATATAATTGAAAAGAGTTTACATTTCAGCGTTATTAAATCCCCAAATGCTTAACAAACCGAGCATTAAAAGGGTTTATGTTATTTATTATAAAGAGTAAGTTACCGAAATTATCTGAGTAGACCTTTCAAGCTGTGGGTGCATAGAAAGCACACAGTACTCCTTGAGTTGAGCTCCGTATTCTGAAACTTAAATGATGTAGACTCTCTTGAGATTGGAACTTGCGATGTAGGCTCTTCTAGATTGGCAGTAATTCATCTACCCTAAGTCATTGTATGAGGGAAGATGTAGCTGTGCAATTGCAGCTTGACACATAGATCTACAATGAGGGCATGCATTCTCGAAAAAAAAACATACACCAAGCACCAAAGTCTTTGGAACAGATATTAAATTTTTTTCCTTTATGTTGGCTCAACCATGCCCATCTCCCAAACCATGTTACATAGTTACAGGGCATTTAACAACTCTGGATATGCATATGCATTTGAACCAAGCTCTCACAAACACCAAATTGATATATGTCAAAGAAATAAAAATGTACCCAGATCAATTCCATTCGATCCTAGTGCCCTATTTTTCTATAAACGCCAAATACATTCTTGTTTGATGTATGCTATATTCTTGTTTGATGTATGTATAGCATAGGCACATGCATTTTATTGAGTGTTGGCGAAGGAAGAGTTCTTGAATTGTATCAAAAAGACTTGAAATTATCAATGGAAGTTTATTAAATTCATGTGAAACTAAAATTTATATAGGTGCAATAAAGTGGGAGAATGCCCACTTTTTCTTGTGGGAAATTCGTCATCATTCCAAGAAGATATGCTTTTACATAACTAACATCATCATTCCTCGTTTCAAGAAGATAGGAAGTTTAATAATTCACTAACATAATTAACATCATTATTTCAAGTAATTCACAACATAATTAACATCATTAATTCAATAATCCACTAACATAATTAGATAAGAAGTTTTGTCTTAAATATTCCCATGAAAAATAATTTGAAATATTTCACTTGATATTTTTCATGAAAAATAATGCAACATAATTAGCATCATTATTATGAGAAGATAGGAAGTTTTGTCTGAAATATTCCCATGAAAAATGATTTTAAATATTCCACTTGATATTTTTCATGAAAAATGATCTAACATAATTAACATCATTATTTCATGAAAAATGATCTAACATAATTAACATCATTATTTCGAGAAGATGGAAAGTTGTGTCTGAAATATTTCCACTTGAGCATTTTTCATGAAACATCATTATTCCAAGAAGATAGGGAGTAAATATACACCATTATTCTAAGAAGATAAGAATTTGTGTCTGAAATATTCAACTTGATATACCATCATGAGTTCATGATGCATAACATAGTAGAAACTATGCATCATTATACATCATTATTCCAAGAACGTATGAGAAAATAGAAAGTTGTGTCTCAAATATTCAACTTGATATACCATCATGAATTCATGATGCATAACACATAACAGAGTAGAAACTATAAATCATTATTCCAAGAAAATAGCAAGTAAATATACATCAATTCCAAGAAGATAGGAATATTCCAAGAAAGAAGTAATATACATCATTATTCCAAGAAGATAGGAAGTTCTGAAATATTTAACTTGATATATCATCATGAAATATACATTATTATTCCAAGAAGATAGGAAGTAAATATACATCATTATTCCAAGAAGATAAGAAGTAAATATACATAATTATTCCAAGAAGATATATTCTATAGGAAGTTTATTCAACTTCATATATCATCATGAAATATACATCATTATTTATAGCAAGTAAATAGGAAGTAAATATACATCATATTCCAAAAAGATAGGAATATTCTATAGGAAGTTTATTCAACTTAATATATCATCATGAACTATACATCATTATTTATAAGTTGAAATTGGGTGCTTCTCTGATTTTCTTTCTCATAATGGAATTCAAAATTAAATTCCCTATCTCACTAACTCTGTCAGCGTGATGAGTTACAATTATTAAGTCGCTAAAAAACTGTATATCAGTTAGTTCTTTATCTGCAACAAATTATAATAGTCCACTCCCAAGGGATTTACAAAAAATTATATATATATATATATATATATATATATATATATATATATATATATATATATATATATATATATATATATATATATATATATATATATATATATATATATATATCCAATGACTTTAAAACATAAATATAAGGCCACATCAAATTAATTACAATTGCTTTCTTTCTATTTCTTACTGGTATTTTTTGCAACATTAGTGCAATTGCTATTAAATCTTCTTTTAGACGAAATTTATTATATTCTGTCTCTAATGATAATGATTTATTCACAACGAGTTTCAACATATTTTTAGTATTCCCTTACTAAGTTCTTTAGTATCTTATAATGCATCGTCGAAAATATGGGCAGAACATGAGTATCCACCCTAAATCCTCCGCACGACAATGAATAAATTGTATGAAAATAAAATCAAACCCATGAAAAGCATAAAATTCAATGAGATGTAATGTCAAATCAAAATTGAAGGAATTTAGCCATGGGATAGTATATCTAAAGGGTTGAAGCAATTTTTGAAAATCATATATCGAATCAATGGAATTAAATGATTAAATTGGGGAAGAAATAGAATATAATTATACACCTGCGTGAGTAAGCTCATTCGAAAAGGATAGATTGTTGGCCTCATTCAAGATGTTGAGAAATAGGCCCACTTGGCTTGACATTGTTGGAAGCTTTGTCATTATGGCCGTTGTAGTAGGTCTCAATAGAAACACTTCTTTCTAACCCTGACCCTTTTTATCTATTTGCAAAAATTGTGAATACATCTTTGTGATATTGTATATAAATCCAAATCATTTCTCTTCTCTGGCGTTCAATGGATGGATCTAAATATCAAATTATTTCAGGAAGTATATTTTCATATAGACCATAAACATGCACATATTTGTGCACATTTACACACATCCTCCCTATACATGTGGGGATATTGTGTTGGGAGTAAGAATGCTATATAGATGGGAAAAATTATAATATTTGGATTATCTTCTATTCACACATAATGAGTTCTACGCCCATCCTATAAAAGTAATATAAACTTTTATTTTTTTATATAGAAAAAAAAAACATTTTAGATTTAAAATTTGATTGTTATGGAAGAGTTAAGTTTTAGATTACATGCAACTGTGAAAAACTGTAGGGAAATCTTATTTAAGGAGTGATATCTTTTCAGACAATCATTCTTTTAAGAATTATTTATTCACAACCATTCTCCACGTTTTTGCAATATTACTTCACCAAGTTATTTATTATTTGAATGAATCCCCACTAATGGAGATAAACTAATTGCAATCAACCTAACAACTCAAAAAAAAAAGTTGCAATGTTGAATGGAAACGGAAGCAAGGCAACTATGTGAAATTATATCAGGGCTATGGTGTAAAGAGATGAACAATTTTTTAAAACCCTTTATAGAATTCAATGTAAATATAGGAAAATAAATTGGAGAAAAGTGTAGGGAAGAATTAGACACATATGTAGGTAAGCGCCTACGCCACAGAGAGATAGTTTGCCTCATTCAAGTTGTTGAGAAAGAAGCCAATTTGGATTTCCAGAGATGGAAGTATCGTCATTGTGGTTGTCATCGTAGATATAAACATAAACCCTTCCTTCAAACCCTAACCTTCTGCATTGTTTTGTGAATATTGTGATTACACCTCTATGGTCCTTAACACAAATGTAGATTTATTGTCTTCCCTAGCTTCAATGCATGGAGTTGAATAATTATTCAATTCTCTTATCTAACATTCAGTGCATGGAGCTAAGTAATTCATTTAAGGTGGCAGACTTTTAAACATAACATAACAATGCACATACATAATTTTTACACATTCACATTCATCTTCCTTAAATAGATGTGTGTGATTTGGGCAACCATTCTCCAATGAAATTTTTGGGAGAAATGTGTCAAGCCCACGGCTTAAAATTTTTCAATCTCCAAAATTGTAATCTGCAAGCTCCACAACTGATATGGATCCTTCGTTTGTGAATAAAAAACAACAAAATATTGGCTTCATTGGGAATGTCATACAAAGGAAGCACAACTTTATTCACCTACTTATAATGGGAATGGTTTTGTTATTGAACATGAAGACCGTGGGTCCGAAATATCGCATCAATGTCCTTCAAGATGAAAAGGCTTCTTCGTAGGAGGTGAATGAATATCTAATGCGTAATTTTACAATTTTGAAAAAATCAATAGATGTGCATGATTTTGGGCAGGAATGCTTCGGGTCCCATACTTCTTAAAAAAACCTGTAGATCTATAGTGAATATCAATGAAGACCTTTTTCTTAGAGAGATCAAGCTCAACTTTTATGGAAGTACTAAAGGTGATTTGAGAACTTCACACTAAAGTTAGAGCCAAATTTGTCACTAAAGTTAGAGTTAAATTCGACGGTAAAGTCGGTGCAATTTAGCACAGACTCTAGTGTTGAATGGTTGTGATCAACAAAAGAACACCAAAAATAATGCTAGCCTGATAAATAGTGTCAATTGTTTCAAAAAGTGGAGAAAATAAACATAAAAATTCACTGGAAGAAAAAAACGGAGCAAAAGAGGAAGCTAATCACAAGGATTTTATTTAGTGATATACATGTAGGGACTTCTATGAACCATGTCACATACATCAAGGGGAAATACATCTAGTTCTAATTCATCAATAAAATTAGCATTGATAGAAAACCTATTTTTTAAATATCTTATTACCTTTGACTCTTCATTCTTATTTACCCATCCCCCTGCATATGGGCTTGGATTATAATGAACTCCCAATCCAAATTTGTTGGCCAACTCTGTTGAAATGAGATTTTTTTGTGATCCTAA
This sequence comes from Pinus albicaulis, assembly GCA_034641835.2. Taxonomy (NCBI): domain Eukaryota; kingdom Viridiplantae; phylum Streptophyta; class Pinopsida; order Pinales; family Pinaceae; genus Pinus; species Pinus albicaulis. The sequence continues at coordinate 19,569 of JAXQQM020086053.1, read as the reverse complement.
GTAAAACACAACATCAATATTTATCTTCTTGACATGAATTGTTATGTGGAAGAGTTTGATAATTTCTTCTTCTTCCTATTATTAAAGGACACTAAGATTCTACTCCTTATGCATTGACATACAAACAATCTTCTCATACACATTTGAGTTTATTTCAGCTTGGTTTCTTGAATAAGTGGTCATGAGATTCTTCTTCATATTATTTTTCTTTTTTTGTTTGGGTTTAGTTATAGATGCAACTTCCATGTAACATCCTTGGTGAATATATATATATCTATATATATATATATATATATATATATATATATATATATATATATATATATAATACCAATAAAATAGATGACACATATTCCATCAAGGTAAAACACCCTAGTGGGTGTTCATTTTAGTTAATACGACTAAGGAAATTGGAAAAGGAAGAGGCAAAGGCTTTGGAAAGGAAATAGACATTATTTGGCACATCTATTTATGAAAATAATAGAAATTAGGAGAAAAGGGAAATGAAATATCATAGGTTCCATGAGGAGGAAAATGAACAAAATTAATGGAAATGAATAAAATATAGCCCAATGGATAAAAATGCTTCTGGGAGGATCCGTTACAAGATTTTCACATTTTCTTTTGGAGCTCTCTCATTATTCTCTCTCTCTCTCTCACTCTTGGACAGTTAGAGTTTTTGGGAGAACTTTTAAATTTGAGCAAGAAAGGTAAGAAATCAGGAAAAAAGAGGAAGCAAGCTAGGAGGAGCAGGAATCAAGTAGCTACAATAGGATTATTAGCAGGTATCGATTTGCATGTGTATTTTCCTTGATAGATTTGGAATGCATGGTATTGCATGTGGTTCTTTGTTGTCTTCGCAGGTATTTCCCGTATGAGACTGCTTTTAGCTCACTTTCTGTCATTTTGACAGACATGGTGTTGTGGAGTTCTAAGTGTTTTTGTTTATCCTCAGATTGTTGTATGGATCTCAAAGTCAGTGGAAGTGGATAATTAATATAGTACATGACCTAGTGGTCCTTGAACCAAAATGTGGATCACAGTAAATCCACTAGCCTAGTAACCCCTAAGCCATACTGTGGGTTGTGGTAAATCCATGATTGTGTTTCCTCTGTGGGCCTAGAAATCCTCGACCAATGAAGGGTGGGATATACAGTAAATACTAGAGGTGGTTTTCTCTCCACTCAGGCCTAGGAATCCAAGGGTTTGTATTACAGTAAATCCTGGAGATTATGAACCAATTTAGGGCCTACTGACATTTGGATTGTGGGTTGTGGTAAATCCTGAGAGACTAGGAGATAGGAAAATTTCTCACGATTTAGGCAGTGAGAATTCAGTGATATCCATGCTTTTTTTAGCCTAGTGATCGAGTGTAGATCATGGTAAAAATTGGTTTATGATTGATGAGGGTGAGGTGGTTTAGCCTTAAGCTGCCCTGGTTGGTTTTTCAGTTTGAGTCCCACATTCATGTTTGGCATATGGAACAGAGGTTATTATCTTAAGAGAGATCTGGCTCAATTAATCTATGGCCGAGTGGAACGTGAAAGTCCCATCTCCGGTTGGTTTTTACACCCATTAATGAGAAGCTCATTACTTTGGTATTTGTTATGAAAATGTACTAGTTATTATGTGCATTTCATTGATGTTATATCCATGGTATTTCTTTTGCTATTATTTTTCTAATAATCTAGTATTTTATCAATGATGGTGTATGGCTTTATCTATGTTTTTTTCTATAAATGAGTGCACAACGTATCTATGGTCAAATAGATTGTATTGAAAATAATGATGTAAGGAAGCAATGATTCTTAAATATTCTTAGATAATTATTATACCCCCATGTTTAATAGTGTTGTTTACACCTATAGATGCAATGTTTATGACATGTTTGACTAAATGCCTGTCATGGATGGTTAGTGTGACATTATTTCGTGATAATGTGATTGCTTCAATGTATTGGTTTTTAATGTTATTTATTCTCTCTTAAAGTTACAAGAAGTTCTAGGCAGTGAGATGGGCTTAGGGTCTGAAAATGTGGCACAAATCCTGGAGCTACAAGTAGATAATTGATTGTTTGAGGCTCTAGACGCTACCTTGCCAAGGCTAGCCCATGGCTAATGGTATATAGACACTCCCTTGCCATTATATTCCAACACCTAAGGCTCAATAGGGTCATATAGAAGGTTCCAATTCCTTAAGGTCATATAGAAGGTTTAATCTCATATTAGTAGCCTCTCGCACATGTTTACCCTGATTGGTCGGTATCTTGGGTATATGTGGGAAGAGGATGTTAGATAGTGGTATCAAAACATGTTTCAACCCTTAGAATAGATGGGTAGTCTGTTGATCATGCATTTATGTTGATTTCATATGTCTTTAGCATGCTTGTTGTCTATAAGTGTGATTATTGCATTCACATGGTATTGGTCATGGTTACATTGATGTCGTCATGGGAAATTTGTTGGTGTCATTGGTACATGTGTCATCATTTGTGTATCACATGTTATCCGTTGTTGATTTTTATGTATTGACCATTTACACTTTCTTACATGTTGCTATATGTTGTGTATGCATTGCATGTTTATGCTAGGTCACATATTGGTCACGCCTCTGTGTTTTTCATGTATTATTTCTTATGTGGAGCTATATGTGGAACATGCATTGGTCATTCATGATTGGTTATAGATTTCAAGTGGGTGTATATGCTCAAGGTTGAATTAGTATAGTAAAAGGTTGTTGTGCATAAGGTTTTTATATGAAATTAGGTCATCATGATTATATTGGTATGTTATGATGCTAATGTGTTGGCTAAGATAGAGCATGAGATGCAAACCCTTAAAGTGAAGTTGAAACATTGGATCTCAAGGCAAGAGCATGTTGTCATAAATGTTTGGATGTTTGGTGTGCAGGTATGTGATTCATGGTTGTTATAAGCGTTAGGGTTACTTAAATGTTTGTCATTCTATTATTGTGGTTACATATGTGATAAATACTAGTTGATCAATGTAGTTATATGCATTATAGTTATGCTTATTCCTTTCATTCTATTGATTTTAATATGGTTACATACTTGATAGACGTTAGTTAACTAGTGCGATCATATGTACATGCATTGGTTAGGGAAACATGGTATGAACTTGATGATTATGTTATATGTTGATGAGCATGCCATAGGTTAACTTGTAGTTAGCTTCATGATTATGTTATATGTTGGTTACGAGCATGTTATATGTTAACTTATTGTTGTTATATGTTAGGTAACTTGATGATTAGGGTTATAGAATTAATATCTTGATGTTATATGTATCATTATAAATTGGATTGGCTTATGAATGTGGTTAGGATTATTAATTTTAGGTATGAGTCGACTTATTTGTGACATTGTGTTGTATTAATCTAGACTAGTTGTGACAATGTGATTGTGATGCATGAATGAAAATTGTGTATGATTTTATGATGTTTGCATGTTATATAGTTAATGTTATGGATATCATGACATTATTTATGGTTGGGTTGATATTATGTGAAATTATATTGTGATAATCTATATTGATTATGCAGACAAGACAACCTCCCCTAAGATACACTAAGGTATGAGCTTGATTATGTCGCCTAATTTGTACTTGAATGTTTGATTATGTCATCTATTTGGGGTCTATTATGCCATCTAGTTGACTTTTTTAATATGGTATGTTTCCAAGTTGTTTAAATGTTTTATTAACTGCATGATATGGATATATGTGTCTATAGGATTGCATGAAGGAATGGTCTTTTCTTTAGATGGTTGTGCTAACACATATGTGCTAAGATATCTAGTATATACTTGAGTGTAATTTGGTGATAGTTATAGAATTATGTATTATGATCGATGAATGTGAGTTGATTTTTGGTTATCAAATGGTTTTAGACTTGGTAAATGTTGGTTCCAAATTAATAGATATGTTTTGTGGATTTTGGAACATGTGGCTTACATGTGTGTTCAACTACAAGGAAACGTGCTTGGAACAACAGGGTAATATAACCGGTATATTGTTATATATATTTATGTGTTGATATTATGTGTTTATGGCATTATAATGGAGGTGATTCCCCATCGAAAATCCTTCCATGGATTCTTGAAGAAGGCCTCTTGTGTCGATATTTCCCTTTGAAGCATTGGGAACCCATGGGATTGAGTTCGGTGTTTGTTTCTAGTTTTGTTCTTTGTCTCTGATTTTTTTGCATTATTTGTATCTGATCTGATCTATAGTGCATAATCTTGCCATCTTGTTGTGGTGTCATATTTATTTTATTTCCTCAGTGGTATTATTATTGTTTGTTCTGTTCTTTCCTTTTGTTTGAGAGTTCTAATTGACTTGGAAAGAGGAAATTTAATGAGTCAGCAAGATGAGTGTTACAGGGAAAGTAAGAAATATGACAAACCTGCTGGACCTGTTGGTCCATTGTGGTAAATGACAACACAAGAAGAGGAGGAAGAAAAGATAAAGTGTGAATCTGAGTACCGGGACACTTGCCATGTTAATTATGTTCTCAAAATTTTGCATGTTGTGCACATTATGCATAGATAAAGGAAGCTCTCTTAACTTTGACCTTATGTTATCTGGTAATTATGATGTGATCGTGATTACGCTGGTGTTTATATATGTATACATGTATGTAAGTATGTATGTCATGTTAATTAGGGTCATCATCGATCATGATTGTTTAGTGCTAATGTTTATATGTCTATATGTGTGTATGTATATAATTGTTTGACAGGATGATGATTGTTTAATGATAATGATTATATATATATGTATCTATAAAACAATAGAAACACAGCTGAATATTTTGCAACTCCCAGTTAAGTCTATCTAAGGATACTAATCTTATAACAGAATAAACAATAAAGAAGAGCATAAAACATAAAAATGTATAAATACGTATATTTTCCCTGATCCCAAATTGGGATGACCACTTTGATTTTTCTGTCATTATTCCCTTATAAACACAACACATATAAATACATGCCGAAGCATACATAAACCCCAATCCATTAACCCTGGATTAGAACAAATCGTAGTTCCCTTGACTGGATCTATAAAATACCAGGGGCCGAAAACCATCATGCCCTAAAACCACATGCGCAAAATTAAAAACATAAAATTCACACAAAAAAAAAATTAAGCTTTGCCTCGACTCGATAGTAAATACGCTCTCTTGTGACCTCCCATTATCCGATGCAACATACAACACAGAATAGTCAAGAATATAACACATACCCAACATTTTCCCACTTGTTGTTTTCTTTCCACAGGGGGCCACAGGAGAGCTTATTCATTGGGCCAATTCTTCAACACCCATTGTTTCTCTACACCAAGAGAAATTCTGAGTGCTCACAGACTTTGTCAATGCATCTACAACATTCTTCAAAGTGTCCACCTTTACCAGCAACACCCTTTTAGCCTCAACCATATCTCTAAAAAAGTGATATTGAACATCAATGTGCTTTGTCTTTGAATGATAAGCAGGGTTCTTAGCCAAGAAAATTGCACTTTGGCTATCAAAGTCTATCGTTATAGCTTGTTGTACCAACCCCATACTTGAACACAATCTCTGCAACCAAACTACTTCCTTGCTTGCATGAGTGGCTGCCATGTATTCTACCTCTGTAGTTGAAAGAGCCACTACAGACTGTCTTTTACTCGTCTAATTGACTGCGCTTCCAAATAGGCTAAACACATACCCACTTGTAGATCTTCTTTGGTCTAGATCCCCAACCCAGTCTGCATCAACAAAACCACGAATGTCCAACATTCTTTCCAATCCCGATTTTCCCTGGTAGCACAAGCCATAATCACTAGTGCCACGTAAATATCTGAAAACCCAATTCACTGCTGTCCAATGATCCTTCCCTGGATTTGACATAAACCTGCTCAATACTCCCACTACATGTGCAATGTTTGGTCTAGTACAGACCATTGCATACATCAGGCTACCCACTGCACTTGCATATGGAACACGGGACATATCCTCTTCTTCTTCTTGTGTCTTGGGACACTATTCAGCAGACAACTTTACACCTACAGGAATAGGAACATTCACCGGTTTACTATCCTACATATTGAACCTCTGCAATATAGTCTCGACATACTTCCTCTAGTTTAAGCAGAGCTTCCTCTTCACCCGATCTCTCTTAATTTCGATACCAAAAATATAGTTTGCAGCACCAAGATCCTTCATGTCGAATTTGGAGGACAATTGGGTCTTAAAATCTTGGATTTTTCTTTTTCATTTCCAATCAACAATATATCATCCACATACAAGACCAAATAAATAATATGGTCACCAATTAATTTAAAATAAGCACAGTGACTTCTTCAACCTGCATACCAGTTCTTTCTTACCTTCACCATAAAGCCTTCAAGTTTCTTCATGTAGATCTCCTCTTCTAGATGCCCATGAAGAAATGATGTCTTCACATCCATCTGTTCTATCTCAAAATCAAATGCAACAGCAATAGATAAATGTAATCTAATAGGAGTAACTTTGGCAATAGGAGAAAAAATATCACCAAAATCAATTCCCGACACCTAGGAATAACATTTTTCTACCAACCGAGCTTTGTATTTCTCCACCTTGCCCTCTACATTCATCTTCTTCTTAAACACCCATTTTCTCCTGATGGGCTTCCTTCCAGCTGGAAACTCCACCAGATCCCATGCATCATTTTTTTGCAAGGATGCCATTTCGTCAACCATGGCCTCCTTCCAGAGTTTTCCATCCTCTGAATCTACTGCCTCCCTAACAGTTCTGGGATCATCATCAGTTATAGTTAAGGCAAAACCTAAACAGAAAGCAGATGGACTATACCTTTCTGGTTGCCTTCTTTCTTGAACTGATCTTCTCAAAGCTAGGGTTTGTGGCTCTTCCTCTTCTGAATATTCTTCTGTTGTAGAGTCTGATTCATACTCCTTTAGCTCAAACTCTATCTTCTCGGGTTCCTTTTGTATGAATTCATGTTTAACAACATCTTTCACTTTTCTAAGCACCACATCTTGGCTGTACACAACCTTCCTTGTTTTCGGGTTCCAAAGCTTGTAACCTTTTAAACCATCCTTATACCCAATAAAGATGCACCTTTTAGATTTATTATCCAACTTGGTCCTTTTATGCTTTAGAACATGTACATATGCATCACATCCAAATACCCTTAGATGTGAAAGAGTGGGTTTCTTACCAGTCCATACCTCATGTGGAGTGCTATCCTACAACACAGATGAAGGTGCTCTGTTAACCAGATAGCATGCAGTCTCCACTGCCTCTGCCCAAAATTCTTGTCCTAACCTGGTATCACTGAGCACGCTTCTTGCCTTTTCCATCAGTGTTCTATTCATTCTTTCTACAACTCCATTTTGATGAGGTGTGTATGGAGTAGTATTCTTTCATGCTATACCACACTTCTTACAGAACTCTTCAAATTCATTCTTGTGGAACTCTCCACCATTATCTATCCTCAGTGCCTTTATCTTCTTCTCTATTTGATTTTCCACCAGAGCCTTAAATTCTTTAAATCTGTCAAAGACTTCAGATTTCTTCCTCAAGAAATATATCCATGTATTCCTTGAGAAGTCATCTATGAATGAAACATAGTACACATAATTTCCCAGTGATGGAACTGACACAGGTCCAAACACATCACTGTGCACAAGTTCTAATATCTTGTCCGCCCTCTTAGCACCAAAAGGAAAACTCACCCGATTTTGCTTCCCATATACAAAATGTTCACAGAAATCGAAATCCAGAGAGAAATTAGACATACCTTCTACCATATCATTTCTATGCAGTATCCGAAAGCCCTTCTCTCCAATATGTCCAACACTTTGATGCCATAACATGGTATTTTCTCCAGAGACAGCTAGGCTTTCCACTCGACTTTTAGGAACCATAGAACTGTTACACCCATCAATAACAATGCTACCTTGTAGCTTGTACAGAGTTCTAGTCCGAACTCCCCGCATCAATACCAGTGCTCCCCGAACCATCTTCTAGGCATCTTTCTCGAACACTGTTTTCACACCTACATCGTCCATCTTGCTTACAAAAATCATATTTTTGGCCAGTGCAGGAATATGCAGAACACCAGGAAGTGTTCTAATCCTTCCACCTTGCAGCTTCAGCTTGACCTCTCCATGCCCAATGATTTTGGCCTTCCTATCATCCCAAAGGTAGACATCACCACCATCATATTTCTCATACTCGCAGAACCACTCCCTATGGGGAGTGAAGTGAAAGGATGCACCTGAGTCAATCAACCATGAATCATGATCTACATGTGTATTTGAATAAGAAGCCAAATACACATCCCCACCTTCATCCGAGGTGGTTATTTCCTTTATAGAAGGAGTATCATCAGGTCCCTTTCCTTTCTAAGGATCTTTAGATTTGCACTCCCTTTTGTAGTGCCTTTCCTTTTCGAATTTCCAACATACCTTTAAAAAATTTCCAGGAGATTTAGATCTCCCTCTAGATTTAGATCTCCCACTAAAAATCTTATTCTTGTTTATGTTTTGGGACCTTCCTCATATAGATAAGGCATCTCCATTCTGGCCCTCCATATTTCTTCGTCTCATTTCCTCCGACAGCAAGGCTAAGACAATGTCATCAAAATTCAAGGTAGTTGTATTGCTACCTATTGCAATAACTAGATTGTCCCACGAATCTGGTACAGAACACAACAAACTGATGCACTTATCTTCATCTGAGATTTTAATATCAACAGATGAAAACTGACTTACCACAGTATTGAAGGTGTTCAGATGCTCTACCACTGAGTCTCCATCCTTCATCCTCAGGTTATACAGCTTTTTCCGCAGGAACAACTTATTCACCATAGACTTAGATTGGTACAAAGTCCCAAGTTTTTCCCAAAAATTATTTGTTGTAACTTCCCCAGATACATTCAACAATATTGAATTTGAGACACACAACCGTATTTTGCTCTTAGCCTTCCGATCTAGTTTCTTCCAGTCTTCATCTAACATTTCCATTGGTTTAGTACCTGTTTCTACCACGATCCACTGATCTTTATCCACCAGCAGATCCTCCATATTGAGCTTGCATAACTCAAAACTCTGACCATTAAATTTCTCGATCTCTATCTTCCTGCCGCTTGCCATCTTCTTTCACCGCAAGAATCGATCCCGTAGATCTCCCACTGAATAGAGTCTACCTCAGGCCCGAGCAAAAAACCCTCAGCAGCAAAGGCATCCCCTTGAAGCCGAAACAAATCTGATACCAAATGTAGGTTTTAACCCTGAACATAGATTATCTACACATGAATCTTATAATAGAAAATAAACAATAGCGAGAGCATAAAACAAAAAATAGATAAACACAGAGATTTTCGCCTGGATCCCAAATTGGGATGACCGACTTGATTTTTCATTATATTCCTTTTAGTGTTACAACACACACACACACACACACACACACACACACATATATATATGCCAAAGCATACATAAACCCCAATCCATTAACACTGGATTAGAACAAAACTGTAGTTCCCTTGACCAAATCTACAAAATACCAGGGGCCGAAAACCATCATATCCCAAAACCATGTGCAAAATCATGCACAAAACATGGGTGGTTCTGCCTATGAGTGGGTCCACACACCAAATTTTTTTTTTGGCCGAGGCGCTGCCCCAGAATCTGACATGGGGGGCTGTCGCCCCCCCTGTGACCCCCTTGCTGCTCCCAGCGCAATGTACAGCACGTGGGGATAGTTGTGGAAAGAATATAAAACATACCCAACAAACAAGGTTGTCAAGGATCATTCTTATGGAAGAATGATTTCTTATGCCAGTGAATGACATGAAGTGTTTCTTGGATATGAGGAATCAAGTGGCAGAGTAGCCTTGATAGATATACGAGGTCAAGATAATGTGGATGTGATATAATGTCATATGTTCGTACTATGTCTATGTTTATGTTATGGACAGGTAATTCTAAGGGGTACATCAAGAAGTGAAAGTAGTGTGATCTACGACATGATATTATAAGAATGGATGGAAGAGAGACACTAGAAGCAAGGTTGATTGTGGGGACAGTGTGTTGTCTATGGATGTGTAGTACTACTGTTGTGTATGTGTTATGCATGTCGTATCTTCAGTGATTGTGCCTATGGTGATGTGTAATGTTGCATATGTAGTATTGTGAACATATGACATTTTATTCCTCTGGTATATATGGTGTTGTGTGTATATTTCATATGCAGTACTAGGAATAGATTATGCTATGTACATCTTGGATATGTGGTGTTGTGTACATATCATACTATGTACATGTTGGATATGCGGTATTGTGTGCATATGGTATTGTGCACATGTTGAATATGCAGTGTTGTGTATGTATGGTGCTATATACATGTTGAATATGTAGTAATATGTACATGTGGTGTTTTGTGGATTATGTACATATGGTGTTATGTACATTTGGTGTTGTGTACATGATTACACCTGTCATGTTGTGTGCATGTGGTGTTATGTACATGCTGTACAAGTGGTGTTCTGTGCAGGTGGTGTCGTGTACATGGCATGAATGCAGTCTTCTGTACATGTGGTGTCAAGTATGTGTCATGCATGTGGTGTTGTGTACATGTGGTATAGTGTTCACATTGTGTAAGTGGTGCAGTGTACAATTAGTGTTGTGTAAACATTTTGGAGATGGTTTCGTGTACATGTGACGTTCTGCACACATTCTGCAGGTTGTGTTGTGTATAGGTGGTATTATGTATGTGTTGTGTATATGGTACTAGTATACATGTGGTAGTGTGTACATGTCATGCATGTTGTGTTTCGGGCATGTGGTACTATGTATCTGTATGGTGTAGTTATGGTATCGTGACATGTGTATTCATTATGTTGTACTCTTTGTATGTATATGTATATGTATTTTGTTGTATTGTATAACGAGTGTAGGCGTATGTGTTATGCTATGTGCCAGATGTGGATGTACGCGTTGTGCGGTGTTGTACGCCTTGTTTGGATCTATGTGTTTTGATGTAAACTATGTGTATGTGTATGTGAGTACATAGAAGTAAGGGAACTGGGTGCTTGCCAGTTGTGGCAACTGATCTGGTGTGTGTACAGAAAGAACAAAGGAATAATTAAGGAAAGATGAAGGATAAGTATCTGTATTTTATTTCACTTTTATTATGCATGTGATATGTGATTCTAACTTATGATGGCTACATGTGATTTATGATTATGGTTTATGGTGATTTCATGCTATTCATGATTTTAATTTATGATGGTTGTGTTTCGAGCTAATCAAATGTGATATGTTTATACATGATGATAGATCAAACAACAAGTTTGAATTTTTTTGAGAAGAAGTAAATATGATTACAAGTGTACCTTATTCACGGGCTACCAATGAGGTATGATTTGAAGTTATTACAACTTACTTTGAATCTATGGAAATTGTGTTCTTGGTATAAAGAAACATGGAGATTCTTGTTTGGGATGGTTGAAATCGACTGCAATAATTAGTAGCGTCATCAAAAGGAATTGAAACATGTAGCAATATGTTGGTAAAGCACTTCAGGAATAGGACTGTTATGGGACATTGGTACCCAATAGTGTCCATTCATTTCCATGGGCATGCTATGGCCAGTATGATGGTTTTGAGGTAGGTATATGCCTTTATTTTTATATGTTATGATGTGAGGAAGACTTGCTAAGGGATGGATCACGCAGGATAGGGGATGTTGGGGAATATGGAAGGTGAGTGACTACACCGAAGGGGATGATCGGATGGCCCGAGAGACTATGTAGCAACAAATGGAAGGTCGTGGATGGATTTGTTTTGTACACTAGAATTTCCATATTGAATCAAATGCACATTACGAGTGTTCCCTTGAACAATGAGCTAATAACTTCTCACTGAGAGGACAAGTGTCGCAGGATTATAGCGGTGGGCATTGGATGCATCTCTGAATATGACAGTGGACTCTAGAATTCCTAAGAAGGAATTTAATATTGGTACTACATTGAGGGTGGAGGTATGAGCCTCTGGATTCTCTTTTTGTTGATATGAGCATTGTATTTGTTTATTTGTTGGTTGAGAAAATGGGCATATTTGTATATGTGTATATTAATGTAAATATTGTAATGAGTTGTGTTATAATGCTCCAATACATGGTATTATTTTCATGAGGATTTTTCTTTTTAGAAGGTTATTCACTGTAAATATTGCAATGAGTTTTCTTATAAATATCAATAGGCAGTATGTTTTATTTTCAGTGCTATGTTGGTTGTAGTTGTCATTGAACACTGAGGACGGTGTTCCCCCAAGGGGGAGGGTTCTGTAACATCCCTGGTGCAAATCCATGCAATATATATGTATGTTGACACCTAATCCTAAGGGATCAGGTGAGATTTTATATTATTGTATATTAGTAAATAAGGAAGGCAGAGAGACATTGGGAAGTGAATCCCAATAGTCTCACCTTCATGTATAAGTACACACATATTCTCCATCTAATTTATCTCCAGTTTTGCGGAGTTACCTCCTGGTTGGACATGGCATCAGAGCCTGGACCCAAGTTCGATTCCCCCAAGCTGCATTTGAAGGGGGTGTTGATTTCCTCGAGCTACATTTGAGGGGGGTGTTGGAGTAATCAATGCACTTCTATGGAATCCATAACTCCCTTCTGTCTATGTTTTGCATTTTTCTAGACTGTCATTGTGCGTTCATATTTTTTTTACTACTCCTACTACATTCAGAATTTTTGTTGCATTCTGGCTTCTCCTATAAAAACTGCCTCTCTACTTCTGCTCCTTCTACATTTAAAAAAAATAAAATTCTTCATTATGCTTTCACAACATACATCATTTTGTTCAGTAAATTATGATATTAGTTTTTTCACACAATGCAAATTTTTCTCCAAACTTTTTGACAGTCGCTCCCATGGTAGCTCACTCCCCTCATGCTGCCTCTTGCTCCTCACAATCACTCATTCCCTCGCGTAAATGCACCCCCTCACACCCGCACCCCCTCGCAGCTCTCCCTACCCCTCCCTCACATCCGCACCCCCATCTTCACTCTCCCCACCCCATCGCGGCTCTCTCCATACCCTCCCTCACACCCCATCCTCGTAGACACTTTCTCAGCCCTCCCTCACACCCACACCCTCTTAAAGCTCTCCCCACCCATCCCTCACACACGCACCCCCTCACATCTCTACCTCGTGGCTCTCCCTACCCCTCCCTCACACCTCCACCCTCTCACAACTCTCCCCACCCCTCACTTACACCTGCACCCCCGTCCCCACTCTCCCCACCCCCTCGCAACTCTCCCCATCCCCTCCCTCACACCTCATCCCCATAGACACTCCCCCATCGCTCCCCTCGGCCTTTCCTCCCTCGGCCTGTGGTCCCTCGTCGTCGTCGGCCTCCTCCCTACATCCATTTTTTTATAGAAAATACCTCCCCCCAAAAACTGTTGAGAAAAATACTGAGAGGGGGGGGGGGGGGGGGGTGAATCAGTATTTTAGGAAAACTAAAACTTCTTACTTTTCCATGCTCTAAAACCCATACGCGACTTTTCTGAATACAACTAGCGTATACACGCGGATATCCTTCATGAAACTCGCGTATACACAGAGATCTAATTATGCCATTAAATCTTCACTTATATCATTCTATCATTAATTCATTGATGTTCTATAAACAGTAAACATGTGCAGTAAGAACAGAATAAACCATCACACATAAGCATCACACATGAACACCAGGATTTTAGGTGGAAACGCAAGTCGGGAGAAAACCACCGCTGCAGTTGCTCAGCCTTAAATATTTTATTATAGAGAAAACATCTTACAACATATGTGCTGGCGCAAACTCCTACCAGCACGCAGGCACCCACCTGTGCTCGTTTACCAGCCTCTCCTGGAAGGGAGCTCCAACCCCCTGAATCATTTACCAGCCTCTCCTGGAAGGGAGCTACGACCCCCTGATCTCGTTTACTAGCCTCACCTGGAAGGGAGCTACAACCCCTTGACTGAAGGCTACAACCCTTAGCACCACCATGGACCACGTTTTATCAATTTTCACACTGGATCCAAAGCTTCCTTTAGAACACAACTTGCAGGCCACGTTTCATCATATTTTCATACTGGACCCACTCCACATATTTGAGCTCCATCATACAACCAAACTGAAACAGACAACTCAGAACTGTAGAATACAGATAGCAGCAACACAACAGAATAGATCAGACATTTCATACCCCATGCTTCAGCAAACCCTAGTTTGCATACGCGCTTTCCTTTCACTGATACCGCGTATATACGCGTCTTCTACCATACAAACTTGTGTATACTTCTGTACAAATTACAGAGCTAATTTCATTGCGCATACACGCTTTCTCTTCAGCGAAGCCACGTATATACGTGCTTCCTCTGCGGTGAACTAGCGTATGGTTCTTCAGACATTTAGGTCATTGCAATTCTTCAGAACAGATAAATCACACAGATTTAACCCTTTACTTCAGACATATGTTTGCCTTATCTTAGATCTAATCATTCCATAAATAGATCTAGCAACATGTATACATTTGCATCTAGATATCCTGCCCATCATTTCTTCATAAAGTGCATCATGTATCTTGTATCTATTATCAAACCCTTACCCTTTCCATACAGATATACTTCACAGAGAAGTATTCATTCAAGCTCAGACATCTTGCTCCCACACTCATGATTTGCACAATGAATTTCTTCTCTTTTTATAGGTTTACCCTTTTTCAATACCATGAGCCAAAACCACATTACTTCCGATGGTATTCCTGGACGGGGTCATTTAGACGAATCATTACCCAATACAATGGGTCAATACCATGGTGGTTACCCCTAGTTTTTCACTTTATGAGCGCTTTTTCCCATACGCTACTTGGCACGTTGTTTCCCGCGTGCATACGCGACTTCTCCTAGGCAAATACGCGTATGCCTTGAGACATACTCTTTTCATCATATATCTATCACAAACTAAATTTCTTTCTTCATTCTCTTCTGTACTCACTGTAGATACATCAGATTAACTTCATCAAGAACATATTATATCAAGCACAACTTCATCAAGTAAGTTGTCATCATCTTCATCAAGTGGGTTTCCATTCAAGGACAACACTCAGCATCATATTGCTAACAAACATCATTTCACATCAGATTTACATCATTTAGCAAGTCCATCAGGTCAAGAATAACTTCATCAGGTGGATTTCCATCAAGGACAACACATGCCAACAATCTCAAGTCTTCATCTTCATTAAGTGGGTTGCCATCAAGGACAACACTCTGCATCGTATTGCCAACAATCTCCCCCTTTGGACTTGATGGCAACCACGATGGTGTTTGATCACCACAACAGATAGGTACATTAAGAATACAATGACACCATGTCACTCTCCCCATTCTTTGACACCATTATCTTCATTCAAACACCATGTCACTCTCCCCCTTTGACATCAAGGGCAAAGGGCAGATCAAAACCAACACACTCTCCCCCTATTCTCTTCAAACATATTTTTCAATGAAGTACATGACTCTATGAACTTCCTATCACCAAAAACTCATACTTACATCAAATATCCAACCAAGTGGATTTACATATGAGACTCAAATACCCAACCAGGTGGGTTTACACATTTCAATTCAACTACCCAGCCAAGTGGGTTTACAAATTTGACTCAGCTACTCAACCAAGCGGGTTTACAAAATTTGACTCAGGTACCCAACCAAGTGGGTTTACAAATTTTTCAAGTCCTTACATGACTGAATATTACAATTTTACATTATGGGTCTCAACAAGACCTTTTCATCAAATTACAAATATGTGATACCAGAAAGACCTCAAGAAAGACCTCAAGAGAGATCATATATCAGAACCATCATAATGCCAACAATGCATTATACTCAACAAAGCCAATGCTCCCCCTGAATCTGTGCATCCAAGCATCCTTTCCATATGACTAAGGCTCCCCCCTTAGTTTGTGCATCCTGAACACTTTCACCAACAAATCATCAAGGCATATTTATCAAAACATCAGAGATAGAAACAGTATTATAAGAACTGGAACACCACCAGAGATACCAAACAGCATCAGAGATACCAAACAGCACTGCAGTTGTGCTGAAGAAAGCTGACCCCAAACAGAAATTTGTCAGCAATCAGACATACGCGGTTTTATGTGCATGAACTCATGTATATACGCGACTGTGTTTCATGAAATCCACGTATCCACTACCATCTTCTATATTTTAACCAGATCTGATCCTCTGTGAGGCAGAGACATTGTTCAGCTTCTTTCTGAGATATTTGAATGCTTCCCTGGAATACAGTTAGATAGAACAGTGTAGTTGTGTCTTCAAGCGTCATCCAATGGTTGTAGCATAAGCACATTAGTAACCAAGCCTTCAGATTATTTACAGCATCAATACATTCTTCCAAGAGAAATTATCATACCAGAACAACATCTTCAAATATGTGTCAAGCAATCATCCATGTGGTCCAATATCACCATGATCTTTAAGATTTAACATGATGTAACATATGTAGGAAAAAGGTCTCAACCATAGTAACAATCTCTGCATGATCTATTCTTATCTCTGAATCATAAGACTTCCAATTCATCCATGTGTGAGCACAAAAGATACTTTTCAGCAAACAAGGCTCAAAATCTCATCATAATAAACCATGTACCAAGTCAACATCATTTAAGCATAAGTATCACAGTAACCAAGAATAAGCAATCATAGTGTCAACAATGCAATCATTAGTATTCAACCTGCTGCTCCCCCTGAGCCAGTGCTCTTCCTTAACTTGTGCAACATGAATACGTTCATCAGCCAGTCATCAGCAACAATCTCTGCATGAACTGCCCTTATCTCCGAATTATAAGACTTTCATCTCAGCAACGAATACTCTTCATCCAAAAAACAAACAGGACTCATCCATAATCTTCAACATAAGACATCAAGTATTATATCATCATTATTTAGAACTGAGAAATTAAGCTGATACAAAGTCAATAATACAGTTATTAACAATCAGACTGATACTCCCCCTGAACCTCTGCTCCATATCTTCAGCTATCACATAAATTCTCTTATCATCAATGCATACGCCACTGTGTATGCTGGAACTCGCGTGTATACGCGACTTTTGTTCATCGAACCCGCGTATGGAAAGTGAAGCATAGAAATTTTTCACATTCCTTCATCTCCCCCTGAACTTGTACTTCCTGTACATGTCTTCTTCATATCAGATGCTCTGTCAGAAATACATATAACCAGAAAAATCAAATCAACCATGAGAGTCATCATACATTGCTCCCCTTGTGACGATACATTACTAAATCTCATAATGTATCCCACATCATTCCTGCAGTCAATCAGAGAAGTAAGCTTCAGAAGCGGATGACTGCAGTAGGGTCAGAATTCCCTACGTTTCTGATCAGTCCTCCATCTTTTTCCAGATTTGTTTGATCTTTCTATTTGTGTGCTGGAAGTTATCCAATTTCTCATATCTGTTCAACCTGCATTCCTTTTCTACATGTCCATACTTGTTACAAGAATAACATCTCATGTGTCCAAAGAAATAAGCATAAGAATCATAATGAGTATTTCTAATCTTCCTCCTTTTACAATCAGCTGCTTTATGTCCATACTTGTTACATGAAAAACAATATCCTTTGAAGAAACCAGAGTACCTTTCTATGTAGGAACTGTTTGTTTGAGGCTGAAATGATCTGCTCCTGCAATTTGCTGCAACATGCCCATAATTATGACATTTAAAACATTCAACATTATTGACTGATTTCCTTTGAGATTTCATCATTGTTGGTTGACCTTTTGTCTCTTTCAACACTTCAGGTTTTGCATTGACATCCTATGAATTTTTAGCACTTCCTTGTGAGCTAGATTCTCCTTTAACAGTTTCATGGAAACCAAGACCAAGTTTGATAGCAGGAGACCTTTGATTACTCAGAATATTGTCCAAAATATTAGTACTATCTTGAAACCTCAAAAGTTTAACCTTTTCTTCTAATTTACCTTTGAGAATGTTTACCTCAACCTCCAAGGCTTGACATTGCTTTTTCATGCTTTCTTATTTCCTTCTTCCATCTTCTACTTGATCCTTCAGATTTAGAATCTCTTCTTTCAACCAATTTTCGTTTTCTTCACATGTTTGGTGCAGCTCTTCATTCTTCTTATTTGATTTTTCCAGATCTTCTTTGAGAGAGATGATTTCTGCTTCAAGACCTTCCTTTTCAAATGGTTGTAGAGGTTCCTCATTCTTCTTACTTGATGCTTCAAGATCTGCTTGCAGAGAGATGATTGCAACTTCAAGTCCTTCATTCTTCTTGCTTGATTTTTCGAGATCTGCATTTAGATCGTTGATTTCTGCTTCTAGTTCTTTAATTCGATTGGATGCATAAGTATGAAACCTTTGATACTTGTCCACCTGTCCATTCACCATTTCCATTTGTTTTTCCATTTGAGAGATCATCTCTTTGTAGATAGTTTCTTGCTTATTAGATGAACTTTTTAGTTCTTCAACTTTAATCTTGAGAGCTTCTTCTAGATCCACAACTTTACTTTCATTATCTTCACTATTGTTTGCACAAAGAAGATTATTACAAGGACCCCAATCACTACCTGATTCATCTTCTTCAATTTCTGCTATACATGTTTTCTGAGATATCTCCTTGCTTCGAGTAGCCTTCTTCTTTTGCTTATTTGCCATGAGTACTTTCAGATCATGGTCAGAATCTTCTTCATCTTCACTGGACACTTCATCATCATCTTCATTTGCATAATAACTCTTCCTCTTTTCAAATTGTTTCCCTTTACCATGTTTTTCTCTATAAGGACATTTAGCAGCATAGTGGCCAAATTTTCCACACTCAAAACATTTGAAGGGAAGCTTACCTTTGAATCTTCCAGTACCTAGTTGGAGTTTTCTCATGAAATTCACTTCTTCTTCTTCGGATATATAGCTGAATTCTTTGACAACTTCCTTTTCTTTTCCTTTTGCAGATGCCTTAAAATCAGCTTCTTTGATTTGAGAAGGACCTCCTTGTCTCATTTCAAAAGCAGTCAGAATACCATGTAATTGAACAATAGTGTTTGGTCAATTTAGTGTGTCCTAAATTGTTGCATTTAATTTTTCAATCCGGGAATCGTAAGCTGATGAAGTGCGGCGCACTATATGTGCAAGATAACCTATTTCTTAACTTTTTGTCGTTTTTGGTTTTTCTAAGGTGAAATGGAAATTCTAAAATGAAAACAAGTTTGGTTATATTTGTTCAAGGAAGTGATATCCCCTATAATGATTTACCAACTTGAAACTTTAAAGGCAAATTGAAAATTACAATGACAAGACTTGAAAGAAAGTAAAAGTGTACTGCTGAAATGAAAAGGTGCTGCTAATCTAATGAATCAAAACAGTAAACTAGTGAACATGAAAACCAAACTATTCTTGCTGCCAACTAAACACAAAGAAACTATGCTTAAGGAAAT
>JAXQQM020059675.1:0-44074 GCA_034641835.2 Pinus albicaulis | reverse complement strand
CTCCTCAAAACTGCAATGTATATTAGCTGAAGAATGTACATGCTTATATAGATGGGAGGTGAGGCTATTGGGATTCAGCTCCCAATGACTCTTGGCCTTCCTTATTTCCTAATAATAAATAATATACAAAAATACATATGCACACCCATCCATAGGATTAGGTGTCAACATTCCCCCTTTTAATCCGAAGGGATGTTGGTGAGTCCAAGCATCGATCTGAACTTTTCAAACTTTTCTCTTCCAAGTGCTTTGGTGAAGATGTCAGCAGTTTGCTCATTTGTGGAACAATGATGTAGATGGATGGTTTTGGCCCGAACATGATGTCGAATGAGATGGTACTTTGTATTGATGTGCTTTGTTCGATCATGGAACTTTGGGTTCTTGGCCAACTTTATTGCAGAAGTATTGTCGATCATGAGTGGAGTGGAATACATCTGTTTCATCTGCAAATCTTCCAGGATTTTCCGAAGCCACACAATTTCCTTTGTTGCTTCAGCTGCTGCCACATATTCTGCCTCGGTCATGGAATCTGCTAGAACTGACTGTTTGCGTGATCTCCATGAGACAGCTCCTGATCCAAGACTCATGGTGTAACCTGTAGTAGACACCCCTATTTCTTTGTCGCCATCAAAGTCTGAATCAGAGTATCCGATCAAGCTGAAGTCGCCTACCTGTGTATATTTGAGTCCAAAGTCTTGAGTCCCCTTCAAGCACCTTAGCACTCTTTTTGCAGCAGACCAATGTCCTTCACAAGGTTTTTGCATGAACCTTGAGAGGATTCCAACAGCAAATGAGATGTCAGGTCTGGTGGTGGTCAGATAGATAAGACTTCCTACAAGCTGTCTATACTTAGTTGCATCCTCAAATTCCTTACCTTCAACTGATGTGAGCTTCAAGTTTTGTTCCATTGGAGTGCCTAAGGGTTTACAATCATCCATGCCAAATTTGTTCAAGAGATCTCCAATGTACTTCTTCCGAGAAAGAAAGATGAATTTAGGATGTTGAATTACTTCAATACCCAAATAGTAATGAACATGACCCAAATCAGTCATTTCAAAACCTTTCTTCAACTCTTTCTTCATGGATGCAATATAGCTCTCATTGTTTCCTGTTATCAAAAGATCATCTACATATACCACAAGATATACAACTGTTTTTCCAACTTCCTTAACAAACAAAGTTGCATCATCAAGATCAAAGTGTTTGAAATCAAGTTTCAGAAGATGCTCGGTCAACTTCTCATACCAGGCTCGTGGTGCTTGCTTGAGGCCATACAAGGCTTTCACAAGTTTGCAAACTTTGTGTTCTTGACCCTTTATCACAAATCCTTCTGGCTGGGACATATAAACTTTCTCCTTCAGATCTCCATTCAAGAACGTTGTTTTTACATCCATCTGATGAAATTTCCATCCACTCTGAGCTGCTAAGGCAAAGAGAGTCCGGATGGTGGTCCATTTTGCTGTGGGAGAAAACGTTTCTTCATAATCAATTCCTTCCTTCTGTGCGAATCCTTTTGCCACAAGCCTGGCCTTGTGCTTGTCAAGTGAGCCATCTGCTTTGTACTTGTTCTTGTAGACCCACTTACAGCCAATTGGTTTCGTTCCCAAAGGCGGATCAACCAGCTTCCAAATGCCATTCTTTATCAAGGCATCATACTCCTTCTGCATCGCTTCTTTCCATTCATCATGAGAAGCGGCTTCTTTGAAGGAAGTTGGTTCATGATCTGTAGACAAACTCAATTCACAGTTATAAGCAATATCCATATCAACAAGGGAATCAGAATTATCTACATCACCTTCGATTTCTTGAGTGGAACTTCTTGTTCCTGTTTTTCCAACCTCATCAGGATGAACATCCTCCAGTGTCTTTGTCAGCCATTTGGGGGGACCTTTCTGAGATGGCCCAGGCTGGTCACTTGACTGAGTTGGGATTGATTCCAGATTCAATCTCCCAATTCTGTCAATCACATCATCCAATGTGTCATCCGTGGCTGTTTCTTCATGTGGGGGAGAGTGTGGTTCAGGAAATGATTCCACAGTTTGATTCAATATCGGAATCCCCCCTTCAAGGTGTGGAATCACATTATCAAATTCTTTGAAAGACTTTGCATGTGTGAATCTATCCAGGCGATCAAGTTGCCGCTCAACAACCTTGTCACTCTTGGATGATTCAAGAAATATGACATCTCTTGCTATCCCAAACTTCTTATTTGCTTCATCATAGAGACGATATCCTTTGGAGGTATTGGAGTACCCCAAGAAGATACATTTTCTGCTTCTAGCACCAAGTTTGTTCCTTTGACCCTTGGGTATCAAGGCATAACAGGTGGACCCAAAGACCCTGAAATTCTTTACCGAAGGAATGTGGCCATGCCACATTTCCAAAGGAGTTTTGTTTCTAATTGAACTTGAAGGACACCTATTCTTTATGTAAACAGCACATAGAATTGCATCAGCCCAAAACATCAATTTTACATTCTTGAAAAATAACATGGAGCGGACCATATTTAAAATGGTTCTGTTCATTCTTTCAGCTACACCGTTCTGTTGTGGATTATATGGCACAGTGGTTTGATGTTTGATTCCATGTTGACAAAGATAATTTTCAAATTCGTTTGAAGTGTATTCTTTTCCATTATCAGTACGTAGAGAGCCAATATGTGTTTGTGCATCATTTTCAATCCATACATGAAAATTCTTGAAAGTTTGAAAAGCATCAGAATTATTCTTCAGTAAGTAAATCCAACACATTCTGGTGTAGTCATCAATAAATGTCATCATGTATTTGTTTCCATTTGCAGAAGCAATAGGCATAGGGCCACATAAATCCGAATGAACAAGTTCAAGTTTCCTATGTGCTCTTGAGTGTGAATCATGAAATGGCTGTTTGCTATGCTTTCCTAGAATACATGCATCACATTCCTTAGGTTTTCTAGGAATTGTAGGCAGTCCATCAACCCCATTTTTCTTCAACAAACGAAGGCTGTCATAATTTAAGTGTCCAAATCTAGCATGCCATAAAAGACTTGATGGAAATGTACCTTCATCATGATATGAACTGAAAGCAAAGTTTTGAGCATGAGAAGATGAACCTTTCAGCTTCAAAAGTCTCCCTTCTTCTATTCCCTCCATGACAAGTGAGTGATCTGATGCTGATCTGACCTCTGCCTTGCCATCAAACAAGTGAACCGAGTGTCCTTGCTGCCGGATTTCAACCAGGGACAACAAGTTTCTCTTCAACTCCGGGAGGTATAGAACCTCATGTAGGATATGATCAGGAAGACCAGGCAGTTTAAGCCTGACTGTGCCAAGCCCTGATGGCTTGAGTTTGGATTTATCCGCGAAATATACTGCTCCATCAACTTTGTCAGTGAAATCTTCAAAAAAATCTTTTCTAAATGTCATGTGACATGTTGCTCCTGAATCTAGCAACCAATCATCTCTCCAAGAAGTAAATGAAACATCAAAGAGGTTTTCAGTTACTCCATTGTTACACTGTGCTAGAACATAGTGAGCGGATTCAGGTGCTTTACCTTTGTCTTTGTCATTGGTTTTACCTTTGTCTTGATTTCTGTGCTGCTCAATTTTGTTCCATGGTGTTCTGCATTTGGGTGCATCATGTCCATCTCTATTGCAGCGTGTGCAATGAAGATGGGATTTGTCAGCTTGTCTGCCCCCCCTTTCTGTGAAGTTCCTTCTTCCTCTTCCTCTTCTCCCACCTCTTCCTCTGGATGAATCTGAAGCATGATTCTTTTCTCTATGTGCCAAATATGCAGCCTCTTCGGAAGATGAAGGGACTGTCATCTTCCCAAAAGCTTTCTCTCTTTCTGCAAACTTCTGCTCAAGTTTATCAAAGGTGATTTGTTCAAGGTTTCCACTTGCTTGCAAAGACTCAAGATAATGTGAGTAAGTCGGATATAATGCCTCAACATATGCTATGAGAGGTATGTCCATTTTTACACCAGTGTTTTGAATGTCATGCATTATAGATCTTATTTCTGAAGCTAAAGCAAGGGGATCATCATTCTTCATTACAAGACTGAACAGCTTAACCATCAATTGAACATTTTCTAATTCTGAGTGTGAGTCATAGAGTTCTTTTAGTTTCTTCAAGGCTTCATAGGCATTTGAGAATGATGAACTATGGCGACTCACCTCTTCACTTACTGAAGCTGCAATCAAGGCATAGGCCTTGCAGTTCTTGTTTTCCCAGATGGCAAGCTCTTTGTCTGAAGTGGGCTTCTCTGGTGGATTTTCTGCTTGTCCTTCACAGATTCCTCTCCACAGCTCATTAAAAATGAGTGTGTGTTTAATCTTCCGAGACCATTCAAGATAGTTCTCTTTGCCAGAGAGAACTATCCCAACAATAGCGATGAGAGAATGCATTAGACTGCTGGAAAAAATCTTCTGAAGAGGAAACAAATTCTGCTATAAAAACTTCAAACTCTTGAAATATTTCAAATACAGGGGCAAAAACTCTTGCTGGAAAAAATTTTCTGAGTTTAAAAAAACTTTCTGAAAACTATATCTGCTCAGAAAACTTTGCTGGAGACTGAATTTTAAAAAAACACTCTATGCTATAGACTGATTCTGCATAAAAAAAAATGTATTTTTTTTTTTATTTGGGGAAAAAAATGTATATGAAAAAATGATATGGAGTGGAAGGGCGAAATATATGACTATGGGAGGGGCGCATTACACAACTCTTGTCAACTTAACACAACTCTTGTGAACACCATAACACAACGCTCAATATATAATGGACAGAATATATATATATGGAGGGCGCATACCATGAAAGGGAAGGGGCGCAATGAAATTATTGAACGATGGTGGAATTATAAATGGGAAGGCGTTCAATATATATGGGAGGGGGGCGCATAAATAACACAGCGTTTTTAAATATCATGCATGGATGGCAGTATACAATATATATGGGACAGCGAAAAGTGAATGGTCGTATTACAGCGTTTTAATAACAATAGACAGCGATGTAATAACAATAGACAGCGATGTAATGTAATAACAATAGACAGCGATGTATATATAACAACTGTGCGTAGTATTGACATCGTTTTAATAACAATAGACAGCGATGTAATGTAATAACATGATGGTAATAGCGTTTATAACAAGCGTTGGCGCAGATGTAAGGTCAAACCAGGAGGGAGAGACCGAATGCGAGCAGGGAGGGCGGATGTTTGGAGCGCAGGGAGTGCCGTGGCAAAGGGAAGGAGGGTCGGTAGCAGGGATCGAGCGTATGGGAGGGAGGCGTATAAAAACGTGGTCACGTTGGAGTGTGTAGAGCGATTGACAGTCGTGAGGGATGGGGTAGGCGGAGGGACCGGAAGAGCATAGATGTGGAGCGTTGTCTGTCGAGCGAGGGGAATGCAAGGAGTTGTAGCGCATGCGTAATATATGACAAAACAACGTTATGCAATGTCAACACAGCGTTATATAATATATGGGAGGGGCGCAACACAACATTTATACCAGCGCATATATAACTGTGGAACAATATATAACTGTGCGGAAACCAGCGCATGTCAAACCAGCGCATATATAACTATGCGGAAATGATATTACTGTGCGGAAACGCATATATATAACATGGAAATATGACTGCGCAATGGAAATATGACTGCGTTAAAACATGGAATGGAAATATTAAACACAACGATGTGTTGTAATATGGAACGCTGTTGTAATATGGAACGATGTCAAACTACACCAGCATAGAACCTCCAGACAGCACAGTGTTTGAATATAATAGCGTGGTGAATGATATCATAAAGCACAGCGTTTGTATATATGTCGACAAATAGCGTGGAGTTGTATGTGTAAATGCAGAGCCGCGTGAATGAGAGTTGAGAGGGAGCGCTGGAGTGATGGGGGGGAGGGCGAAGTGCTGTAGGGAAGAGAGGGAGGTGAGTGAGGGAGAGGGCGAAGTGCTGTAGGGAAGAGAGGGAGGTGAGGGCACAGGAAGAAAAGGAGGGGGGAAGGTGAGCGCAGGGATAAATGGAGCGTAGGGAGAATGAGTGAGGGGAGAGGGCTGTTACAAAAAAAATTTGAATTTGAATCTGCAGAAGACAGTTGCAGGACTGCTGGACTGGCAGAGCCTGCAATTTGCAGATTGACAGAGCCTGCAGTCTGCAGGAGCTGGAGCTGCAAATGTCAGTGCTATTTAGGGAAAAAAAAAATGCAGAATAACAGTCTAGCAGTAATGAGCAGCAAAAAAACATTAAAAATATTAACTGAGCAAAGGGTAGGGAGTTACACCACAGGGCAGAAATGCCAAATGTGGAGCTGGCTCTGATACCATGTCAAACCAGGAGGTAACTCCTCAAAACTGCAACGTCTATTAGCTGAAGAATGTACATGCTTATATAGATGGGAGGTGAGGCTATTGGGATTCAGCTCCCAATGACTCTTGGCCTTCCTTATTTCCTAATAACAAATAATATACAAAATCATAGAAAATTACAATTTTCAATGTCAAAAAAGGGCAAAAAGTGTTTCCCAACTTCACATTTTCACCCTTTTGCACCTTAAATGATTATATACTTGTTGTATATCACAGTTTAAAATGTTTATTTTTTTATCTTTTGTGAATGGAAGTACAACATTTGCAAATTTGTAATGTGTACATATATTTATGCCCTGCATATCTCAATATAGGGGATTTTTTATTATTGGGAGATTGCGTAGATTATATCACCATATATGTAATTGTTGTAGATTTACATTCAATCAAAATGGATTGTATGATATATATATATATATATATGTATATATATATATATGTATATATATATATATATGTATATATATATATATATGTATATATATATATATATGTATATATATATATGTATATATATATATATATGTATATATATATATGTGTATATATATATATATGTATATATATATATATGTATATATATATATGTATATATATATGTATGTATATATATATGTATGTATGTATGTATGTATGTATGTATGTAGGTTTTAAATTTGGTTAGTTTTTAGATCTAAAGTTGAAACAATATTAATGCTTTGCTCCTTCCCTATAAAAACCAATTGCCTCATGTTTTTTCATGATTATCAACTGATGGATATAATCAATGTTTTGGTGGTGTAAAATAGGATTTGTAGCATTCTACAAACTTGAATATATTATCTTTACATTTAGATCATTAAATGAGTACATAGAAGTTGTGTAACCTTAGGGTAAATTTAGGTATATTTCCCCTTTACTTTCAACTATGTGACAATAGTGTTTTTCTAGCTAATAGGAGTTGTTATTATTCCTAATTTAATTTCTTTAAGTGTGATTTTTGAACCCATAATGAGTTCTTGAGTCTTGTTTCCACCTCAAGACTTGAGGGAATGAGATGTTGATCAGTCCAGGAAGGTTTAAAACAAATAACTCAATGGTACATTACATAGGATTTATTGATTAATTTGTGTGAACCTTCCACTGAAGGTATTCCAATTCTTGAATTCTAGCAGATGACTCTCCAATGTAAACCAAGGGTGATGCAATTTTTTTATGTTTTTCCTATGTAGGACCTTCTTTATGCAGTGATTTAGGTATTTAGCACAGTAGATAATATTTTTCTCATTCTTCACACATATGGTGTAGTGTATCTAAGTCTATGGCCCATAATTGAAAATTAAATGTCGAGTAATTAATATTGTTAATTATTCCACCCAAAAGTTTGGTGTCGTTTTTAGGGAGGTGGTTAAGGGATAGAGCCTTGGTGATTTGGTTTTTTTATTGGATTCCCCAACATTTAAGACTCATAGGCATATGAGAGGTAAGAACCTGCACTACCACCTTAGGTTTGCCCCATAAACCCTTTTCATGTTGGTAAGCATGTTTTTTTATTTCAAATAAGTTTTTTTCCATATCCTAGTGTGACTTTTCTCAGCAAATAGAGTTCTATTGTTGTTGATGGTGTCGATATAACCATAATCCTATAGTCTAGTTTTCTTCTTTCACCTTGTTTTTATACTTGTATTTATTTATTTTATTTTATATGACCAAGAAAAGGTCCTAAGGGTAAATATGTTTTTTCTAAAATCTCTCTTTCTAATGGTGGATCAGTTGCATGTAAATTTTCTAAGAAAACCAAAATAATTGAAGTTATAAGCTTGCACTTGGAGTTCAAAGAACAAATATTTGGATTATATAAACCCATAGTTAATAAGAGGGTAGCCACCAATATTGACTCATTTTGTTTAGTCGAGCTAGCAAGCATGAAAAGGAAAAAGTAAGAAAGTAATCATATTGAGTGACAACTTTTGGAGCTTGAATATAGTCTATTTGGGAACAAAAATATGTCAGATGAAGAGGAATTGCTTAGAGAAGGACATGGTGAAGGACATGGAGAAAATAATGCATAGGAAGAAATAAATTTTGGATTCCCTACTTTGGACCTTGATACAATAGTGTAGATGAACAATATTTTTTGTTAATCCTACCACATTTTTATGGTAAGATTCACGAAGATTCTGATGTTTTTTTATTTGAGTTTGACATTTTGTATACGATCTATGATTACTCATCTTATGCTAAAAATCTTAAATGATTTCGTGCTATCCTTAATGATGCAACTTCAATTTAGTTCATGGCGTTGGGAGGAAATACTATTTGGACATGGGATGGAATGAACAAAGTATTCCTTCAAAAATGTCAAGAGTATTTCAAATCCCAAGATCCAAGGGAAGAGATCTTTAAGGTGACACATAAAGAGTATGAGAATATTGAAGACTATCTAGAATTTTTTTTTATATATAATCTTGAGTGGCCCAAGTAGCAGAAATTAGACCCTCATATTATTATGACTATCTATCTAAGGGGAATTTTAGATGAATCTATTAATGTGTTAAATATTTTACATCAGGCATGAGAACTCCTATTAGAAATCAATAATTTGAAGTAGGCTTGAGGGGTATTTTAAATATACTAAAGGAAGTGAGTTCCATTAATTCAATTGTTTTTTTTCATAGGTTGTAATTAGGCTATAGAATTTATAATTAAGATTTATGAATGTACATATCTTGAAAGTTTGCAGAGATATAGAAGGGGAGTGAGTGATTTTAGATATATTTCTCATGATATTGTGAATCTAGGGCTCAAATATCAATTATGTGGAGAGATTAGTGGATCCAACATTATTTATGATTATGTATTTTTAATTATAAAATGTAAGTTTAGTGTGTATTTTGGAGAAACCATTTCAATGGAGATCATGTTTGAATGGATTGATTGTAATGTAATTTATACCTCACGAAATGGTTGAGTGAGGGTTAGGTTGTGGAATAATAATAATAATTATTATTATTATTATTATTTAATATGTCATAACTCTTGAATTGATTTTGTGTGTGCTACACATATTCTATGTGAAGTATAAATGACGAGACAATAACTATCAATCATGAGAATGATCGATGGTTGAGATCCATGAACTTTGAAACCCTATTTAAATTCCAAATTTTTATCATGTTATCACATGCTATGAGGGTCGCAAGAGCTAATGGTGGTAGTAGGTGGTCATAGTCCTATCACTAAGGGGTCTCTTGGGACCTTAAAATATCAGAGTCATCACACAATTATGAACCAATGTACTAAGATTGAGTCAAGATTAACATGACATATTAATTAATGGAGTCATCAAAACCTTTTTGTCATTTGCAATCTTGGTATCGAATCTTAGTAGGACAACTGGTTTGTAGGGGTGTTGAGGACCGATGAGAAATATCCATCATTTAATGGGGATAACCAATTGAAAAGTTTCCATCAATTATAGTCTGGATCTTGGTCTTGAATATTAGGGTGTTTGAGGTTCTATATTGTCTAAGATAATGTGGGGACATTCTTAGATCTGATAAGTCGTGGCACTAATATGACAAGGCTTTTCATCTTGGTCCTTAGATGAGGGTTTTTTTTACTAGTGTGGGCTATCACCTTGAGCTAGTGTTGTAGGAAAAATCATTGTTTTGAAATGATATCTCTGTATGTATGAGAAGGAAGTGTAAATCTGATTATTTCAATGAGTTATATAAACCTCTTTTTTTGGCCCATAACCCATAGGTTCCAACATCAATAACATTAAAAGATCAAAATGAAGGATGCCCCTAAATAGTTTCACACATACTGATGTTTCCAAATTACCTTTTGATCAAAATTTTGATTTGTGCAAGAGATACTCCCATACTAAAGCAAGGTTTGTAAGATGAGTTACAGACGTTCTCCCTCTTGGAATTGTTGTGTTAGAATTGATTTCAACAAGGTCATCGTCATGGTCATAATTTTCATATGCATGTGTGATGGATGTTTGACTTGGTGATCTTATTGTTTGTCATTGATGTATTGACAGTGAGATGGTTTTTGGCATTGGTGTCAACTCTTGAGGTCATGCACTTATTTCAACCTCATCATGATGTATATTGATGGACCATGGTGTGTGTCGATATGTGTTGGCATTGATGATTCATCTTATTGATGATGCCACACTTGATTACATGGTATCAGAGATGACATTGGTGTATGACGATCATATCTACATTTGATTGTAATGGTTGATGGTACAGTAGTCTGATGACTTCATGATGATGATGATGATGATGATGATGATGATGAAAATTTTCTATAGAGGTTTGCAGGTATATCCATATGTGTTTCAAATTTTTCATACGTGTGATGGAGAGTGGAGGAAAATTTTCCACATTTTCCAACCCTATTTATTGGCCCTTCTAGTTCAAATTTCCAGTGACACTTGGGAGGAATGTTTCATCTACTTGTATATGTCCTAAAGGCCATATCAAAGTTTTGGAGGCTAGTACATGTGCTGGAGAAGACGATGCAACATATGTGAGAGGTCCTCAGCTAAAGGATTGATGGTTTCCTCATTTTTAACCATAGTTGCATGGATACAAGCCTATGCGAGTGACAAGAAGGTTGTGGATGTTGGCATGCAAGACTATGGGAGTGGTTATAGCCCCAGTCACATGGAGACTATGTTATGGGTGCGACTGAGCCATTTGACGATATTTTCTACACATTCCTCATGTTTTTCAGAATGAAATTAACTTGGAAATTATCAGAGGCTTCCATAACTATTTGAAAATGCTAGAAATTGTTTGAAAAGGTCATATCATGCTCTGAATGCATTTAGTGCACTAGTAGTGACCTTAGTGCATTGATTTTGTCTAATTTGTGCACCTTTGATCCTAGCCTCAAGCTCAATTTATGTCTACATGTTTTCTATACTTTATCTTAGAGCTATGTGATGGTTGATTAAGTTGCGGATGTTAGAGTGTGTTGGAGAAGTTTGCATTGAGTGTTGATGATTTAGACATTGTGTAGAAAATAGATTCTTGATGATTTAGATCAAAATTGGAGTTGCTGGTGTAGAGATTCATTGGAGAGTGTTGTACATTGTTGGATGGAGTTTTTGTGGATACTCTCATACTTGTTTTTGCAGGAGCTATTATTACTTTTTGTGCATATCCTAAGTGTTGTATGTTGCTAATTTTAGCATGCAATAGCTACATTTTGATGTGAGGATTTACTATCATATTTATGTGGCCACAAATTTTCTATTGGAGAGCACATGTTTTTTGCATCAGTTTTCATTTATATTTAATGATGATATATTGTTGCTAAGAGCATGTATGCAGAGTTGATTTCCTGTTGAACACAATGTCTTGGGATATAGTTTGAAAATACATGAAAGGAGGTCCCCATAGTGGTAGAGGAGCATTGACTTCATGAGATAGGAGCGGTGATAGATAAGTTTCAACAAAGGAACAAGTTTCTCATCCAATGGTGGTTGGATAGCTAGGAAGAAACTGGGTGAGGCTCATTGGTCATGGTCATGAGTAGTAAGTGGAAGTCTGTATAGTCGATTGATATTCCAGGATTAACCGAGAAAGGATCGTTAATCGTGGCGGACTTTAGCGGATGGTAGTACATAGATATGTAGATAAGATATCCTTCAAAGATGATCAATAGTATTGAATCTTCTAGCTAACGTGTGTTGGAATTATGTATATGAGGTTGAGTCTCCATGCTTATTGGAGTCATCAAGTTATGGAAATGACTAATTACTTAACTAATAGAAATTTAGAGCAGAGCAATAGAAATAAGGGTGATGTGTCTCTTGAAAGGGTGGCCATCAAAAATATTGTGTCTCATGTATGATGATGTCATTGTGTGCATTTATTATGGTTTATATTGTTGCTTATGGTATTCGGTTATGTTTATATGATGCACATGTTTAATGAATTGTTGTTAACATATGTGTGATATAGTAATTGAAGTAAAAATTAATAGTTCATATATATATATATATATATATATATATATATATATATATATATATATATATATACCCACCCACCTCTCAGTAGTTGTCAATGGTTTCCAACAACTAGTATCAGATTGGAGCTCTTAGTTGCAACTTAATCACTGGAGAGTAGGTCTGAATTTTGTTGGGAGAAATTGATTTTTTTTCAGAATGCCTGCCCTCACTGCTGCAAATTACAAGGTATGGCATCAAAATGTAAAATATCAATTATTATCCTGTGGATCTAACATTTGGAGAGTAGTATGTGGTGGTTGTGGCAAAGATCCAATTGCAGATTTTTTTTTGTCATAAGATGCACAAACACAATGCAGTATCAATAAGAATATTCATGATAATGATATGAATATACTAGTGGGTTTGAAACATACCAAAGATATGTGAGACATGCAGATTCCATTTTTGGATATGTTACGAGGAGCAATAAGGAAAATGAGAAGAAGAGCAACAAGAAGAAGAATAAGAAGAAGAGCCTCGAAAAACAAGAATCTCAACCACAAGATTCTCATTCTTCTAGTGCACATGATTCAACGGATGATGAGAAGTGATAAAAAATATTGAGCCCAAAATTCTAAGCATTGATGATTTTCTTTTGGGATATAACTTTGATGATTCATATTTAGATCATTCTGATGCAAATAGTGAAGATGATAACGTTATCAAGAGTATTAGAGCTGAGATTTATAAACAAACATTTGCATGCAAGGATCAAGAAAATTATCGCATATTTTTTATGATCAAAATATGAATCTAGTTTGCATGCAGGTAAGAATACCAATTAAGAACTCAAGAAACATGTAGCAAACAATACCAAGAGAAAAGTGAAAGATACAGAAGAACAAAGAATAAAATCTCAAGGAGCACCTACATTGTAAAGACGTTTTTCTCATAGAGACGATCATGACAAATTTTTAAAGTTTCAAAGGAATAAAAGTCCTTGTGTTCCTTCTATGCATAATGTAGAGCCTTATAATGTCACAAGTTTGGGCATATTCCAACAAATTGGTGGAGCAGAATGTATATATCAAACCAAAAACTATTCCAACAATATTAGTAACCAAGGAGATTGGTCAACAAGTTTAATTGTTGTTTTTATGGTTATTGTTACTCGTGTCGTCTACTTGGCCATAAGGAAATGGATTGCAGTTTTAACCGTATAAGGAGAGACACATTTAATGCATGGTTTAGAAATGGCATGAATAGTAGGAGATTTCAGTAAATTTATATTTTTTTATAATTGATTTACTTGAATTTTGAATTTTGAATTTTATAGCATACAAATAGTTAATAATTTATAAAAAAATATATAAAATTAAATTTTATAAAATATAAATAATTTATAAAAAATATATAAAGTTGGATATATTTTTTGAGACTCGACTACCTACTCAAGTCGCTTGAAATGCTACTTGAAATAATTAAAAACTAGTAACTTGAAATAATAAAAAACCTTTGCATAAATTAAACCTCTAGCTTCTATATTTTTATATCCAATGCCTCGACTTAACAAACAATATTTGTATCAGCCACCTGTTTATTTGTAAATTCTTCTGCTCCTGGCGATCCCTCATTCCTTTGCCCATCTTTGTGGCCTTCCATTTCACTCATAACATCCGGCTGCTTCTCTGTTTGCCTTTCAATTTCAATATTCAGAGTCTCGTTAAACCCCTGCTGCTGGTTGTCATTCATGGGTACCCCGCTTTGTTGAAATGTGTTATCATTTTCTTGACGAAGATGGGTTTCGTTAAACCCCGCAAGCGGCTGATCACCATTTAACTGGCTCTGAGGGTTGCTCTGGACTTCTGTACCATGTCTCCAAAATTTGATTCTTCATATTCAATGGCAGCCCTGCAATGGAATACTGAACCGCTGTTGATTGATCTTCATTGTAGTAATTGTGGACTAGCTGGTTTGGATCATGACCGCCCATTATTCTTTCCATAGAATTGTGATCAGAGGAAGTTTGTTCTTGATTAATTATAGTTTCATAAGGATTAAGATTAGGAGTCGAGGAGGTCATTTGGTTTCCATTGCCTGCAGCTATACCGCCATTCTGGACAGGCAGTTGAGATAGCCGAGAGTGGTTTTGTGCCTGGTACATTCCTCGAACCTCATGAAGAAATGTAGAGCCCTCCTCATGCTGCTGCGTTTTACGAGTTTCAATTTCAATATTGACAACCTCGTTCATGGGTACCCCATTTCGTTGAAGTGGATTATCAACTTCTTGATGAAGATGGGTTTCATTAAATCCAGTAAGTGGCCAGGAACCATTTATCTGGCTCTGAGAGTTGCTCTGCACTCCTGCACCATTTGTCTCCAATGTTTGATTCCTCATTAATGGCAGCCCTGCCATGGGTGTTTCTCCGTTGCCTTGGGCATATCGTAAATCAATGGGGAACTGAACCGCCGTTGATTGGCCTCCGTTGTAGTAATCGTGGACTACCTGATTTGGCTCATGCCCCTCAATTCTTCTCTCGGTCGAATTGCGATCAGCTGGAGCTTGCTCTTGCTTCGTCATATTCTGAGCAGGATTAGGGTTAGGAGTCCAGGAGCTCATGTAATTTGCATTGTTTGCAGCTGTACCGCCATTCTGGGCAGGCAATTGCAAGGGCTGAGGGTGGTTTTGTGCCTTGTACGTTCCTCCAACCTCAGGAATAGCACCCTGGGAAAGCAACTGATTTACCTGAGGAGGTGCCTGCAGCTGATCCATTCCAATTCCCGTATCACCATAATCAACACTAGCAGCAGTGCCATTAGGAGGGTTGTTGTTTATTGAATACTTCATCGGGGTAGATACTCCCGATCTCGCTCTCACTTCCGGCCCAAAATTATTGCTAGCCCAGGCAGCTTGTTTGTTTTCTGCTTTACGTCTGGCTTGTCTCTTTCTACCCACTTTGTTGTGAGATTGAGTATTCCCTAGACTTGCTTGCTGGGATTCTAGTTGCGATGTGTTAATTTGGGATTGAGGTTGGGGCATTGGCTGCATCACTCTTGCAGAATTAAACAAACTATTACTCGACAAGTAGTCCCTCTGAACTTGGCCATATCCAGTCATGTGGGATTGGCCTCCAGTAAATCCATTAAAGTGGGTATTAGGAATTGGTAGATCCGAACGATGCGCTGTCACAGGACTTGTGCTGCTCTGAACGGGTGTGCGCGTAGGTATAGTTGGTGTGTTTGTGGGTGTATAAAGATTTGATGAATACCATGTACTACTGCCTCCTCCAACTCCCACTGTGGGTCTGGGTGTGGGAGTCGTGCCTCCGCCTAGTCCACCTGTTGGTGTAAAATTAATTTGTCTTGCCCCTTGTGGGTTCTGCGAAAACTGTGCAGCAGGGAATGAGGGGGCATGCACGTTTGCTGCTGGGTTTAGTGCATTACTGGTAGATGCAGTACTATGTCTTCCAATTATTGCAGCAATGGCGGGCTTTGCCTGATGGAATAGCCATTTCATAGTCTCTGCGCTCTCTCGGAACCCTAGCAAAAGGGTGAGCTTTAAAAAGCCCTTGGATACCATGGGCAATATCCAATCAACAGTTTGCCCGCCTCGGCTGAAGCCGAGCTCTCTGGTTAGCTCTTCAAGAGGTGTTATTTGAGATGGGGACAACCAATCCAGCTGTCTGCGTGCATTCTGCAGGTCCTCGGACTGTTTTGTTCGAAACGTTTCCACTAGCGAATCGATAGTCTGACCGCAATTGTGGTAGCCCATTTCTGTGGTGAGCTCTGCAAGGGCGTTGACGCCCTGAGTTGTGGGTAATAAATAATCGACGGTGGATCCTAGAGTTTTGAAATCCAAAAGCCTAGTAAGCTCGTCTAACCTTTCTTTGCAGTCGTGGGGCACTTGAACTCTGGGGGCCCTTGTGCTCGCTTCATTATTCTTCATTTGTGCTTCATCAGATTTTGCGCTTGTCATCTTCGGTATTTTGGTGGAAAGGCGCGTAGAGCTCCTCACTGGAGCGGGAGATGGAGCGGCAGTTGCTTTCCTTTTAGCGGGGGCCATCCGTCTCAACGGGGAGATTGAAATCTTTCAGTTGGTATCGTTCCAATTATCTTTGGAGGATAGCGTGAGATGTTAGCTTCCTGTAATATGGACAGCCAAGAAAAAGTGAGAGACAATCAAAATTGGATGAACCCCTCGAGAGAGAGTGAGTATTAATACGATTGTAGAATGCAACTCCCGTCCTCACCTTTGCGTAACGGTAAAGATTTACGTTGGATTGTCGGCTTCGTCGGTGGGACCCACCGCCGGGTACATTTGCGTCACGAAAGAAATATTAAGACGTTGAAGTCGATTTCGGAAACGTTATTCATTTCGGAAAGATAGGAAGCTATTTTTGAAAATTTAATTTAATATTAATAAATAAAAAGTAAAAAGTGGGGATTTACTTTTTAAACTATTTTTAAGTAATTAACATAGAGAGTTTAAATTTAGCTTTAAAATAGTTATGTTTTTAACTTTTCAATTTAATTACTTAAAAATATAAAATAAATATAAATTTAATTAAAAATACAATTTAAAATTTAATTGAAAAACATCAATGAAAATTTAATTAAAAATATAAATTCAAATTCAAATTAAAATGATTTTTTATTTTTAATATTTTGGGACATGCGTTATTAACAAGGTATGTTATTAATTTATATCGGTGCATTAAACTATGTTTACTTATTGAGAATGTTTATGATATTAATTTATATAATTGCATTAAATTTTATTTGGTGTGAATCTTTATGGTTAAATGCATATATATGTGGGTTCTATTTTAATAGAATTGTTTTTAGTTTTATCTTAATTTAAGTTTATGGTGTTGATGTATGAAATCTCTTAATTTTTTAAAGAAAGGATTTATGTGGGATATGGGATCCTAATAAAATATTAAGATATGAAATGTAGGATATGGGATTCTAATAAAATATTGAGAAATGAAGTGTTTTACTCTTTATGTGTGAGATAAGGTTTTTTTAGATCAAATATTGATGTATAACATTTCACATATAAGTTTTTTGAATTTTTCAGGTAAGTACCCTCTTATATGTGGGAAAAAGGGACCTCAAGGCCAAATATTAATATATGAAATTCACTTTTATGTGAGATAAGGGACCTTGTCCATCAAATATTGATGTATAAAACTCTCAATTTGTGGGACAATGAGACTATGCTATATGTGGGATAAAGGTCGCCTCCACCAAATATTGACATATAAGACCCCTTCTATGTGGGAAAGGGACATCCTCTGCCAAATATTGGCATATGAGACTTCTCAATCTGTGCAATAAGGGCATTGAGGCATATATATCTTATTCTCTTCATATTAAAATTTGACATCATTAAAGAAGACATACTTCTTCTATACCATTAAGATCATTCAAACATGTTTTAAATTATGTTAAAATATACAAACTAAAATAATGTAATGATAATGATGTTTTTATATAGTTGTGTATAATACCTTCTTCTTCCTTTTTAAGCATTGAACTATGGTAGGAATACTTATTCATGATCATTAAGCTCACTCAAACATGTCGTTAATTATGCTAAAAAAATAATTAGTGATATAATGACAAAAAAATACAAATAGTTAAATTGTAATATGTATAATGTGGATTTAAGTTTACTATGTTATGTTCATTGATCTAATACTTGTGGATTTGATCTTCATGGTAGCAATATATATTTCAATATGACAAGCATATGTTCATCTAAATTCCATATCCATGAAATTCATAGAGGGATGAAATCTCTCAAGATGCAAACCCATTTTTGAGTGCAAAAGTTAAAGAAAGGTTTACACCCAAAGAGATTTGATTCTTTTCGAGGATTAGTAAATTTTAATTTAAAACAAATTGATGCATTAAAAAATAAATAAAACACTGCTACAAACATATTTTAACTAACATAGGTCACGGGACACTTATTTCACATAAAATTCTTGGAATAAGTGTCCCGTGACTTTGGTTATTATTTTTCCTTTATGAACTTTATTTACATGAAATTTTGACTAGCGTTGTTACATAACCCTACAACCTGGGGGGAACACTGTCCTTGGTGTCCAATGACACCTACAACCAACAAGACTGCTAAAAGAAAAACATAATACCAATGGAGCTTTACAACTTAGCTCGTTGCAATATTTACAATGATGAACCTCTTGAGAAGCAACCCAACATGATAATATACTAACATTACAACCATAATGACATGACACCCCTACCACTTATTGGAGCTTTATAAGACAACTCATGGTGGTATTTACATCCATATACATATATACTCATGTACCAAAACATCACACCAAATCATATGCAAAAAACATTTTCTCAACCAATGAATAGAGAAGGATATACAACCTTCATATCTGCCATGTAGCTTCATCAGGCCCAAAGTGCTTCCACTGCACTTTAACCTTCTAAATTTATTAGTTCCCGAGCATGAGTGTCTTCCTATGTAAGATACATTGCGACTCCGGCTAGAATTCTCCTTTTGGATCCACCTATAATACAAAAAATTCAATTATCACATACTTCTTACGTAATGACAAATGGAAAAAATCTTGGATTTTCACTATCGGAGGAAATGCAAGCTGATAGGCTACTAGTCCAATCCTCTCAATAATATTGAAAGGTCCAAAAAAAAGAGGTGATATCTTGGCACGTCTTGGGCTTCATGCCTAAGTACACTTTTTTCCCAACCTAAAATCCTTAAATTCCTTGTGTTGATATGCATAATTTTTTTTTGTATCATGTGTTGCGTTCAAAATCTTCTTGATTACCTGCATTTCCTATTCCATTTCTTCCAACATATATAATCTTACCAATACCCTGTTAACTGGATCACTCCACCTTATGGAAGTGTTACAACTCCACCCATAGAGTGCTTTAAACATACTCATCCTCAGAGACTCCTGATACACCTTATTGTAGTCAATCTCAACAAACGAAAGACACTCCTCTCATATCCTCTACTAATGCATCACATACATCCTCAATATGTCCTCTAATATGCTATTGACCCTCTCTATCTGCCCATCTATCAATGAATGATAAGTTGTGTTTAAGGAGAACTCTATCCTCAAACCTGCAAATAGCTCCTTCCAAATCTTGGAAGTGAACTTATTATCCTTGTAGTATACAATATTCCTCGATACACCATGAAAAATCACTACCTCTCTAAGGAAAACCTATGGTACATCATTAGCTGAATACTTAGACTTTACTGGAATGAAGTGCGCTACCTCTGATGAAATCATTTGATGAAACCCATGGAAAACTAGTGATGAAATCCATGGAAATGACCTCCCACTTCCACTCTAGAATCATAATTGGCTAAAATAATCCACCTAGATACTTATATTATGCTTTCACCTACTAACAGTCCAAGCATATTTTCACAAACTCTTCCACTTCTTTATTTAGTTTCAGAAAATAATAAAATTTATTCACTGTTGTCAACATTTGATATCCTGTGTGACCCAAATATGGTTTAGCATGAAATTTCTCGAGATAAGTTTCTTGATCTCACTGTTATCTGGCACATAGATTTTCTCTCTAAATCTGTCTAGTCTGAATGTTATGAGATGATATTGCACATCCTCATCACTTGTACACTATTATAACATGTGCACAAGATATTTATACATGTCATCCTTTTGACTTGCCTATGAGATCTGATCCTATAAATCCTTCCGATAAGAACTCATAGTTGTAATGTTATTTACATGTATCTGCTTGCTAAGAGCATCTGCAACCATCTCCTCTTTACCTTTAATGTACCTGATCTCAAAGTTGAACTCGCTAATTGTGGCTCACCATCCATATTTCCTGAAATTTTGATTCGACTAGTTAAATAGATACTTAAATCCACTGTGATGACTCATTAGTACAAACCTTTTGCCGAGAAGATAGTTCCTCCACATCTTCAACACATGGATGATTGCTTCCAACACAACATCTTGTGTCATATAAGTTTGCTAGTGCTCATTTAGTTTCCTTGATTCATAACACACTACCTATCCTTCATGCATAAGGAGTCCACCAATTCATCTCTTGAAAGGATCTGTACATACTCTAAACTCTTTATCCAAATATGAAATCTTTAAAACTGAAGAATTTGTCAACAAATGCTTCAACTTCTCAAGAATGGTTGCACATTCCTCTATCCATTCAAATTTCTTACCTTTCCTTTGCAATGATGTAATAAGATAATAAATCTAGGAGAAGTTCCTAATGAACCTCCTATAATAACCTGCTAACCCCATAAAGCACCTTACCTCATCCACATTCATAGGAGCTGGCCACTCCATAATAACCCTTATCTTCTATGGATCCAATGCTCTTCCTTCCGTTGAAACCATATGTCCCAATAAATGTACCTATGTTAGAACGAAACTGCATTTATTGAACTTAGCATACAACTGATGTTCTCTTGGTAAAATGAATACTTCTCCTAATTGTTCCTTACATTTTTATTCATTATTAGAATATACCAATATATTTTCAATTAATACAATAACAAACTTGTCTATATGAGGACTCAACACACTATTCATTAGGCACATAAAATTAGCTGGAACTTTAGTCAAACCAAATGGAACTACAACAAACTCATAATTCCCATACCTAGTCCTAAAATCTTCCTTGTATATTTCCTCTTCCTTAATGTGTATCATATGATATCTGAATCTCATATGAAGATTCAAGAACATTGCTTCCCCTTCAACTAGTCAAACAAGTCATCAATCCTCGGCAATGGATACTTGTTCTTGATGATCAACTTGTTCAACTACCTGTAATTAATGAATAACCTGAGATCACCATCCTTATTTTTCAAAACATTGGTCAAACCTAAGGCGATACACTTGTCATAATATATCCTTTGTCAAGCATTTCCTTTAACTGAAACTTCAACTATACTATCTCTAGAGTGCTCATCCTGTATGGTGAATTCAATGCTGGCGCTAACTCTCGTACCAACTCAATAGAAAATTCCACTACCCTGTGAGGCAGAAACTATAAAATATTTGTTGGAAACACATCCTCAAACTGATGTAGATATGTTTACCTACTTAAGACATTTGTATCCTCAACTTACTTACCCTTGTCACTAGAAATATGCACTACAAATAGCACACATTATTTCCTCTGACTACACTTTTCCTGCATAGTTGTCACCATTCTAACTAATGTTTCCATCTTCTTACTATGCAATATTCTCTACTCTCCATTATCATCTAGGCACTCAATGTATTTTTCATAACAATCAACCTTGGTCCTATGAAGGTACAACCAATCCATACCCAGAATCATATTGTATGATCCCAATGGTAATACATTCAAATGCACTAATGTAGGCATTCCATTAAACTGTAATGCATAAACTCTTACCCAATGATGAACTCTATTCTTTGTATCTATAACCAACTTCACTAACCAAGACTCTGCATGCACTTCTTTATTCAAACCACACTTATACACCAGTTCAGGAATAAGAAAACTATAATTAGATCTAGGGTCAATCAAAATTGAAAAAAAATGATCATAAAGCTTATCGTCCATCTCGATGACAGATGGTTGGTGATTGGACCTCATATTATCCAATGATGCATAAATATATGTAATTCTCTAACCAACATCCCCAAACGTTTGTGGCTATTGAGAACTATAGATCTACGACCTGCCACCTTGATGCTATGGAAAATATCTTTTGCGACCATCCTTACCATAATTCCAACACTTAAAGGCTTCCAAACTTTACCCTAGTTTTTCTCCTCAAACTAAAATACCTATCCTTCGTAATATGCATTGAAATTATTAGGTGGTGCTACATCCTCTTTTCCACGTATGTCCTGAGGCATTTCTCATTTCTTGTCCCATTTTCCTTTATTATTTCACTAAATTTGGAGTCTGGTTTAGCCTAAGGTCTGAGCTTTGATTTCTCATTAAAATTCTTTAACTTCTAGATGGCCTCCTCCAATGATCTAAGCTCATCAAACTCATTTTTTTCCTTGAATGTTATAGGAAACCCACTAATGAATCTTTGAATCTTCACCTTCTCCTCCTTGAGGTAAGGAATATACCTCAATAACTTGAAACATTTGCTAGTGTACTCCTCATCGGTCATAGATCCCATCTTCACCTCATAGAATTATTTTTCCCTGTCATCATAGCATATCTATGACAGGTACTCCTTCCTGAATAATATCTCAAAATCACTCCAAGTCAATTCCTTTTCCTGGATGCCTGTGACATTCTTTACCTCTTCCCACCAAATATCTTATTTACTTTTAAGATTAAATTTAGCTATTTTGGCATTCATGTTCTTTGAGTAATCACACAATATGAAGAACTTGTTCATCCTAAGAAAGCATGATTTTGCATCTCGTGACTTCTTCATTTCTCCATCAAATGTTGGTGGCTTTTCTTTCTTAAACTCATTTGGAAAATTATCCCTTGCCACACCTCTTATAAGGATGATAATGATGATGACCGTGATACCTATCTAAACTATAAATAGAGTAAATCCCATGTCCACTACCTCGACTATCAGGTGTGTCCAATAATTTTACATCTCTTATCGTGTCATCCCTATCCAACTTGTGACCAACATGATATCTATTTCCATGTGCCCCATTAGTCCTATCCTCCTATCCATGGTTTATCTAAAATGGTCTTTATCTGTGCAAGTCTGATAAGCTCTGAAGGATAACTGTATTGACTTATTCTTGTTTCTCTAGTGCCCTAGAAAGTCTCTCTGGGATTGAATGATTCATTCTTTATCCTATTTGAAACTACTTATTTTTTCCTTCAATGTTATCAAACTGTCTATTACGTGAGAGGAATATTCATCACCATGCTGGTCATATGATCTATAGGGAGAATCTCGTCTCCAAGACCAACCTGATTAGAATTATATATGTACAATTTAATCAAAAAT
Source organism: Pinus albicaulis (assembly GCA_034641835.2). Taxonomy (NCBI): domain Eukaryota; kingdom Viridiplantae; phylum Streptophyta; class Pinopsida; order Pinales; family Pinaceae; genus Pinus; species Pinus albicaulis. Next base: position 20,762 of record JAXQQM020059675.1, on the reverse strand, counting down.
ATATATAGCACTTATCTCATTCATTATCCAGTCATCAAATGAATGACCATACCAACTACGTACCTCATGCATGACAACTATCACCTGTCAATGTATGCATAACACAATAGGCACACTGAGATACATGACCAATGCATAATTGACATACAATTAAGATAAAATCATCCTATAAAAAAACCATCAACTTCCACATGGAGACACCACTACAACTGTACCCATATCATGCATTTGAAACAAGCACCTAGACCATAAGCATAAGGATCAAATATTTAATCGACATAAAAAAAACCAATCAAACCTTCCACACATCCTAAAGAACCTTTAGGAGCCAGCCAACCCTTACAAGTGATCAACTTGAGACAACTCATCATTTTATTGATTTGACCCTCAACCACTCCCATGAAAATCCCTACAAGAACTGAGGCTTTCTAGTCACTCCCATAACAAGGCATGCCAATGACTATGGACTTTCTCATCTAGCTCTATCCTAGCAAACCTAGATTATGTGCCAATTTTTTAGGGCCAAGACTCAGGGCACTGCCCAAAGCCTCATGAAAACTCCAGGAATGATAAATAACATGGAAACAAAGGTATTAATACAAATATTTATACAATTATTTGATCTAACCCCTACTAGCCATGAAAGGAATTTCGTTAAACATATCACAAATATATAATCTAGAGGTCCTAATAATATATCTGAGCATAGGGATCTCATAATTATCTGATAGTTGTTGAGAAGATTATGCCTTATCACAATAGCTGCATAATCACCTATTAGGTCATATATTCATTGTACATTCATTTTCTAATCAAAACATATTACAAATCCCTTGTTCATTGTACATATATCACCATTGTCATAAAACATGCTCAAAGGAAACATATAATCAATATAAATACCAATGATATAAAAATGCCAAGGAGAAGAAGCTCTTATTAGTGAATAAAAAGGCCAGCCAGGTTCATGACTTTCATGAACCACCAGACCATAGACTGGATGAACCAAATCTTTCTTTCAACTAATCACCCTCGTGCCATATTCCAAGAATGAATGTGGGATATCATGAATCAAATAAATCAAAACATAACTAGGGAATCAAAGTCCAAACCACATCAAAACTCCACCAGTTATTCCACCTCACAGTTAGACATCACTAAGCATCACTAGGTTGGTCTCTACACAAGCTGTCGAGGGATCCACACCATTTTTTCCAACTAGGGATTCCAGGACTAGTAAATCAACCCACATTTGTTACTAGGCTTCGAGAGTGTTTTTCCAACCAGGGCTTCAAATATTAGTAACTCAACCCACCAAGTTTTTCTAGAGCATTTCTCCCAACAAGGCTTCTAGGACTAGTAACTGAACCCAACTTATTACAGGGCTTCCAGAGTGTTCTTCCATCCAAGGCTTCCAGGAACTAGTAACTCAAACCACAACATAAGTAACATGAGAACCAATAAGAAAATAAAAGAAAATAAACCCACAACACCATGGATTTCCAATAAATGGAAAGGTTAGGAAAACCATTGTCAATATAGGAAATCCTCCATGCCAATGATAGATCATAACCAAGAAAACATGCAATGCAACTTCGTACCTGCAAGAAAAAATCATTGTAGTTGTTGATACCAATGTCCTCTTATGCTTTCCTTCTCTTCCTTTTCCTTATTTCTCCAAATCCCAAGTATTCCACACTCCTCCAAGAGTGCTCAGAGAACTCTAAGTGCCCAAGTGCATGGGAGAGAGAGAGCGAATAGAATGAGAGCTCCAAAAGTAAACCGACAAAAGGTGAACTAGCAAATGCTATGAATTGATCCTCATAATCCTTTTTATTAATGGGGCCTCTATTTTATTCAATTTTCCTTCATTTTTCTCCTCACAAGCAACATGTGACCTTTCAACTTCCTTTTCTCCTAATTTCCCTTATTTTCATAAATAAATGTCAATTAATGCCATGTTGTCATTCCAAATCCTTTTCCATTTCCTTTTCCAATTTCCTTAGCCATTAATTAATCACAAGTGATCCTCATCACTTTGATTTTTCCCAACATTAATCTTGGAATAAGCGTCTCATGACCTTGGTTATTATTTTTCCTTTATTAACTTTATTTACAGGAAATTGTGACTAGGATTGTTATATTTTTTTGCTTAAATTCTCCTTATTCTTGAAAAATAGTTTGAAAACTATATTTAAATTAAGATTGTGGTTATATGGTTCTCAATATTAATTTTAGATATGCACACAAAATTTTATTTCTGATTTTTCTCAATTGCAAGGACAAAATCTAAATAATATCAAGTGTATAATTCTTCAAATTCTAGCTCGTTCCATATTTCTTATCAAATTCCTTCACAGATTTCTCCCTTTTCATCTCGAGTAAGTTCATATTTTATTTATATTTCGATTATCTAATTGGTTTTATTTATTTTTAATCCATGTCAATTTGAATAAAATTATATCCAAATTTGTAGGATCCTAATTGAGAATCGAGTTCAGATGCAAAAAAAATTCCTCCATTTGAAAAACGTCATAAGCTCTTATCAATGGTAGCATATTGCAAGTAGTTGGTAGATGAAAATGGATAGCCTCTTTACCCTGCTAATTGGAAACTGGCATATTCTACTTGCAATATTGGGTCAATGATGGTAACAATTTTTTGGTATAACGTAATTTCAAAAAACCAATTGTATTGACGTGCTTACCAATATCATTGATATTGTACTAATGAAATTCAATAATTTTTGAAATTGGGATTATAGTGATGACGAGATACCTACCTACCATCTTTCAGTGCACCCCACTACAATGTAAAATGGAGAGAAGGATGCATTAAGAGCCAAAATAAGAGAGGAATCATAAGAAGAACGGTTGAATGAACCACCTATTCAATTCCCACTATGTCCAAAATTCACCAATTAGTAATGAATACAATAATAGTAGTTCTTCATCACAAGTTGGCAATGGAGGAAATAAAATAGAGGTTGGTATGGATGATTACTTACAGGATATGAATTCCATGGAGGAAATGTTGTCATATTCACTCAAGAATGATGAGCTAGGGGACGATGCTCATGTCATTGATACCTTATTCGAAATCCCGAAATCTGCTTCCACCACCCCCGTCTTTGAACCTGATGGTAAGTCAAAGTCTACTCAAATTGGGACAAAAATTTTGTTATACAATATGAAAGAAAGTTTTGGTGTGTTTAATGCATGTTTCTCAACAACACTGAGGTAATTGACCTACATGATCAATCAAGTTCCTTATATTTTGTCACACAATCAAACTTAAAAATGGTCGATTTTATGAATGGTAAACATTGATATTGTATAATTATATTCCCCACAAAATGTAAGATATTCAAAGATAAGGTACTTCTGAGTGATAATGTCTTGTCGGCTAGCTATGAAGAGGAAAATAAGTTTTTGAAAATGTTAGGTGTTGAGTACATATCATATCGTGCATGTTCGAATGATTGTATTATATATAGAGGATAATATGCAGAAAAATATATATCCAAAATATGGGCATGAAAGGTACCATAATTCAAAAAAAAGGTAAATCACATGGTCCTCCTCATAAGATATTGAGGTACATGCCAATAATCCCAAGGATTCATAGACTCTTTCATTGCAAAGAATTAGTAATGTTGCAAGGATGGAATGCCTCACAAAAGTGAGTCGGGAGTTATGTGAATCCCAATAGATTCAATATACATGAAGCATATAGAGGATACATGGCCTAAAAAACTCAAGGATGAAGTAAAAAGCCTACGACTCAGAATAGCCATGGATGGCACCATCCCATATTCCCTCCAAAACACCAACTATTATGACTTAAGTTTTTTAAATTTAACAATATATTGAATTGTATAAATCAATATTGAATTAGGAAAATTTTATTTTTGAATAATTTATTATTAATAATATTTTATATTAAAAATTGAACGAGTTACACATTTTCATATTGTTAAGAGCTATCTAAATTATTTTACCTTTAATTATGTTTTCCTTATGAGTATTGAAATATTTTACTAATGAAGTTAGATTGAATATCAATGAAGTATGTAAGAAATAGAAAATTATTTATTGTAATTTTATAGTCATAGTCTCAACCATACTAAAATTTGTAATTTATAGAAATATCTTTGCATTTTTTTTAAAGTAAGTCATTTTTCATGCAATTTCATATAAGTTCACCAATACATAATCTATAATAAATATTATTTAATAAAAATAAACATAATGATGATAACCATGTAACAACCATAAACATCATCTAAGATGCACATTTGAATTCACTACCATCATCTAATTATATACACCTCTAACACATATAAACATCATTAGCTAGTGCAAAATTTTAATAATCTAATAGGGCATCATCATCATGATCACATCTAACAAAAATTAACATTTTAATCTAACATCATCACCACACACATCGTCAAAGTAAAATAAATCCCATGTCAAATAAAAATTATCACATACACATCTATATGCAAGCACATTAAACGAACATATCTAACATGAGCTAAAAATATACATATCAACACCAACATATAAATTAAGCACATAAGCATGAACAAGAAAAATTCACCATATATATATACACAAACAATTCAAATAAGTGCAATCAAATATCCGATACAACACACATAGTAGTTCCATCCTAGTCTGTAGTAAAAGAAGATGGATGGTCAACTACTCCATGATCAACGCCTGTCGAACTCAGCTGAGGTGGGAGAGGAGGTGGTTGGTTTGGAGTAGAAGATGATGGATGGTAAAGTACTTCATCAACATAATCTGGAGAACTCTGAGGTGGAGAAGGATGTGATTGGTCTACTATTTCATGAGAAACATAAGGCATATTCTCTAGCTCTTGTATCTCATCATCAAGTGACTGAAAATGAGGTGTAGTACTAGAAGGACTACCGACACCCTAACGATCATGATCAGATGGGGTGGTACTACAAGAATCATCATGATCACCACCCTCATATTTATGGTCATGATCATCACCATCATCATCATCATCATCAACACCCCCATCTGATGTATCTGCCACTGCATGATTCCTTGCATCCCTCATCGCTTCAAGTGCCCTCCTGGCTCTGATGATATGCTGCATAAGATACATAATCTCACATGGAAATTCCTTATAGATATCTAGAAGCATTGCATCTGCACTTATATCTCGAGGCCTTGCAGGGCAGACTCCCTCTGGAACAAAAAATATGGCCAATTTTTCACTGTAGTCCATAAAAACTCCCAGACCAACCCTACAACCCTAGATTGCCATGCTTCCTTGAGGATGTGCCTCACCCTCTTAGGCCCCACCCATCTCTTCATCTCTTCCATCTAGTAGTGGGGAAGGAGGAAATTCCCCACCAAGTTAGTCAATGTATAGAAAGTATATAGTACACAAAAATAATTAGGCAATTTCATTAAAAAATTTAATAAAACAAGTTAAATAACATTCTATAATAAATTTTATTCTAATTCATTAAAACAAGAGAACAAAACTAGATTAATTTAAAGAAAACACTAATATCACCTCTTTCGTCTAGAGGTTCAATCGTTGTGAAGAGGATGTTGGGACACCCTCTCTAATCAATCAACGTGTATGGTAATGCCAACATGACAAATTCATGCTCATCCTCACTAGCGAGTAGTGCATGTGCCTCGGGAGAAATTCTAATTGGATACTTCGGAAGGCCCCTCTTGGGAATCATATGCCCCCACATCTGCATCCAGACCTCACTGGTCGACTTAGGAGGGTGAAGATCAAATGGAGGCCTCCTCTCTAGAAACCTATGAAAATAAAAATTCTCAGAAGTGAAAGGGATCGTTTCCCTCCCTTTTCTCAAAGCACGACATCTATCTAAAATCATGCAAAACTGCCTCAACAAATGGTAGACCATCTACTGCAATGTGGCACTTGAATTAAAGAATCAACATAATACAAAAGAGGGAAAATAATGTGTTTCCCATCACTAGTAGAGAGTGGAATGGTGGTGACTAATAATGAGAGGCACCTAACCTCCTATAAAACAATATAATAATCCATAGTTGTCCACCATAGACATGAAAATCTGATGGACATAACACATATGGAAAGAGTGGCATTGGTGGTTTATAGCTCTCCAATGTTGTAGATGGTAAAAATGAAATTTATAGCTATGAGGGTTTTTTTTTTAATTTAACTGCACTCGTGCATAATATATCCAAAAGAACCACATTTTTTTTAAATTTAAAAATACCGTGGTGATTTTCTTGGGATGACCCAGGAATTTTTATACAAGTACAACACGGGTGCTTTTTTTACTATAACACCACTTTTTTTTTATATATAAATTAAAAACTGCCTAGCGGTTCACTTTAGAAGATTCCCCCGGGTGTTTTGATAATTTTACCGCACTATAACGTCTTTGGAAAATAACACTGCATTTTTGCAAATTTAAAACTACAATGATTCTCCTTAGTGGTATGCATTGGGACATTTTACTATATGAAGGACATTGGTGCTATGGACTATTCAAGTGTCGGTGCATTGTGTTATTTATCACATCATGTATTTTTTTATTTTATAAAAATAAATTTTTCATGATGCAACATGTTATATGCAACATTGGTGCTTTTATGGATAATGAAGAACCAGTGAATTTATATATTTTATATGTACCATCTAAAAAAATTAGATAAAACATTTTCCTACCCAATTCCGCTAGTAACCTCAGCTAAAAAAGAATTTTTGGGTTAATTTTATAGGGGCCTCTAAAAAAACCTCTACTAGAAGGTATTTTCCTTCTAGTGGCACGTGTGTTAGTGGATGGATTTAAAATATGAAAACCCTACGCTCTCTATCGAATAATATAAATGCACCAAGAGGAGGAGGTAGGGATAGAGTAGTAACCCTTATCACAATCATGTATAAGATCATTGCAAGTGATGGAAAATTATAGAGGGTCTAAATTGGCATGTAATCAATTGATAAGAATAATCAAGATAATGAATTGAAGCAAAGAAAAGGTAAAGGGGTTAAAAAATAACTAACATGGAAGGTAAGCGACGAGGGAGATGATATGGAATTTTTAGAGGTTAACACATATGACTCCATTATGACATAAATATTCATGTTTCATGCCATGTTAGAAAAGATGACACATTAGAAAAATAAAGATATATTATAAATCAAAGTAAAAAATTTAGAGATAACATCTATTTTGGCCATAAAAAATGTAGAGAAGATTAAATTCAAGTGACTTTTTAGGGGTGAATAAATAATTAAAAGGAATATAAAATTCCCAGTTATGTTCATGGTCTAATTAATCTACAAATTTCAAAATAATGGAAATTAGTGTTTTTTAATGAACCGGGTGGTACTCATTATCAAAGGCTTTATTATTTATGAAATATCGATAGTGAGTAATGGGAGTAGACATGAAGAAAAAAATATAGGTTTTGGCCAAATCCCACAAGTTTTGAAATGGAGATGCATAAATACATCAAAAGTTGTTATTCCATGAGACCTTTTAGTGATGTTTGGAATCTTCAGGGAAAGAAAAGAGGGCCAAGATCACAAAATTAGATAAAAACTCGAAATCAACATTTGATGTCCCTAATAATTTATACAACCCTATCATGCTAAATATTTTCCATCTTTTCTCTATTTGAGAGATCATGATCTTGGCTCAAAATTGCAACTTTGGAGAAAATGCAAGAGGTGAAAATTTCAAAATTTTGATATGGATGAAGAAATTGTTATAACTTTAGAAAATTCATCTAAGAGTTTTAAGTAATCAAAATCATCAGCTTTATTTTCACTTGATATAAAATTTTCTTGATTTTCATTGGATTTTCTTCTACAAGTGGTGGAAGTTTTCCTTTGAGCTTGATTTTACTAGTGCGAAGAGAGCAAAAATTAGGAAAAGGTGGCAAATTTAGAAATCCATAACTTTCATCTCAAATATTATAATGAAGCATGAGTATAATCCTTAGAAATATAATATAGAGTATAATATGATACAAGTTTTAAGTTTGAAAATGATGCATATGAACAATTTAAAAAATTGTAGTATTAAAATCCATGGGCTTGAGTGAGCAATGCGATTATCAATTGTGAAGACTTTCAAAATAGTTTTATTTTTGGAAAATGAGTGTAATATGATAAATTTTAATACCAAAGGTGAATATTGAGTAATAAAGGATATATATATGTCATGTTAGTTTATGTTATTGATGTGGAGCAACATCTGGACATGTAATAGTAGGATAATGAAAAAACATCAAATTCTTAATAACAAGATAGCATTATTTCTGACTAGGGACACTCAAGGAGAAATTATTATGGAACTTTCTATTATCAATATGGAAAATTATGATGAATGGATAATGTTAAGGTATATTCTAGGTTTAATTCTACGTTCAATGACAAAGAATAAAAGAACTCAGAAGCTAATTCCTTGGGAAATAAAGAAAGAAAGAAAAAATAAAATTTATTGTAATTATTAAGTTGATATTGATGGGTATTAGTGGCCACCCACCTATTGCACTAGTTCACAACTAAATTTTCTACTTTGGAATTTTTTCTACATTTTTTTAGGTCCTAAAATTTTCGAGCCGTTTTGAGGCCCTAAACGACATCTTTTGAGGAAATGGGAACTGAAAGTCATACATTGTTGAGCATAGTCAAAAAATGTACTTCTTGGTTATACCTTTCCAACAGGCAATTATGGCTACCAAATAGATATCATATGCCAAATTTTTTACCCCATGAAGTTGATGTTCCAACTTACCCCATCAAGGCGCACAAGCCTTTTCACACTTCATCTCCTAGGCTTAGTGTTTTTGGATATGTAAGTTTTCTCCTTAGTTATTTATGATAAAAGGGCCTCCAGACATCATTGTAAGATAGTTTTGAAAAGGCGTGTTGATGTCAAAACTTTTTTGAGAGATAAACTACCACCATTCAAGTTGTTTTGTTTTCATTTTTCATTTATACAGCTTCAACATTTTCCATTTATTAATAGAAGTCAAGTTTCATTGTATCTCCATTTTTGGGTTATAAATCTATATATCTGATTCCCCTCATAAATTCATATCATAATTTAAATTTAGATTATATAGGAAGAGATAGAGAAATATGTAGTCATTGTAGTTGAATATTTTATGAACAATGAAATATTAATAGGTATAAATAAGCAATGAGTAACCATAATTTTTTTTTGGTTATTGGAATTAAATATTCTATGCTATACGAAAATATTTATTGATGGTATGTAAGATACCAACATAGAGAAAAACATTGTTTGGAGATTCATAAAAATTGTAGCTGGTAATTTCTATAGCCAAACAAATATGATAGTCATAAGAGGCATGGGACAAGACAACATGTGAAGAATTCCATCTGTGTGCCTAAAAGGGCAATATATGTTTTGTAACCCCTAAATATAAACAAAGGAAAAATATGTAATAATGGTTGAAAATTATCCTTGCCAAGAAGAAAATGATGTTTTTTTTTATGGTAGAGAAACTTTGCCAAGGAAAAGAGAACACTATAGTAGAGAGAAGTAATTTCCAAAAGCCTTCATAAATTTATTGTTGTGACCTATAAATTAAAAACAAACCATGAATATCATCAAATTTTTCATTCTTTATAGCATAGGTTTCATTGAGTCAAGCTATTTATATCATAATTCTTAATTATATTTACCAATGCAATCTTCTTCCATAAGACTAACTTGATATCCAATATTTGCTCCATCTCCCTTAACATGTACAACATGATTTATACTACCACTTGGAACATTCCCAACCTCACATGTATAATTAATTGTATTTAAAATTATAAAATAGAAAAAATAAAATTAGTTTATACTAAAAATAACCAAAGATTAGAAAGTTTTACAAATACAATCAATTAAAAAACAAAAAAACAAGTAATGAATATCTTACCAAGAGACAATATTAATTCGCCCTTTTAGCATGCCTAGAATTTTTTCAATTCCATATAGATGTGGTAATTAAATATATTTTTTATATTCAATCCTTTGCATCGAGTTCAAGCGGCAACAATATTTTATGTCACCCTTTTCATTCAACACTACAAATTATTTTTGAAGACTCCTTTCATTTTACTATGTAGTAATGTTATATGGAATTATAATTATCTATTACAAAAAAATGAAATGAATGAATATAAGTATGACATATGATTATATTCAACCAATTTCACACATGTAAATGCATTTCTATGGGACAAAAAACATAATACACATAATAGAGAGGAAGGAAAGCTATGACCCCATGAGAGACGAGGAGGAAATGGGCACAATATTATGGTTTCCATTTCATAAAATAGTTGGGTAACATCTTTCCAACATTTTTAAGAATTATATTGAATGGTTGACATGCACCCTCCATCATTTTGCACTATGTAAAATCCATTGCTGTAATTAGGGAAAGATGAAAACCTTGAGAAATCACAAACAAAAAGTGATTTCCTATTATGTTTTATTATCTAAAATGTATCCCTTTATTATCATATCTTTGGGATATTCCTATAGGATTAAAATTGTTTACACAAATTATTTACTTCCTATAAAGGATACCTAACTTGTAGTTAGTAACCATAGAAGTTTACCATCCTTAAAATAAAGCATTATGATCAAAAGAGTATTTTCAATCAAACCTCACAAAGAGATATGGATACCAATTCATAATTAGATTGATCATTGTGGCCTATATAACAATGTCCCAAATCATTCATAACATATCATGCAACCATGACTGAGTTTATGGTCATGCGAAGTCTCATAAGCTTTTTCCTAGTTAAGAATTGTTGGGCCAACATTCATTACTAATTAAGGAAGATAAAATAACGAAATGTCATGTGGTTTCACCAATTTTGTTTTACTCGAACATATTGAAAAAATCATGAGAACAATGGTGCATATTTATATAACCTAAATTCCAGTAAGTTTTAAAGCATTTTAGATTTATAAATGTAAAAGGAGAAACTTTATCCCCTCTCCCTTGATTTTAACCCTTATTTCCATAATGTGGTAGTTATAGAATCCAACATTTAATCTCACTTATAGCATCTACCATAGGAGCATACTTGTTAACAAATGAATTGTAATCCGTTTTTATTAATCATTAAATAAGAATGAAAAATATTCTTGAATAATTTTCATTAAGGTCTAATAATTAAAATATAGTGAATGTGGATATTACCCTAAAAATTGGTCTCAAGCAATGGCATTCCCAAAAGTTGCAACAAATCAACATACAAGGTTAACTACATAAGTCTATTTCCAAACAACTTATCAAACACGAGTTCAAGGTTTTAACAAGATATTTCCTAATAACATCAATCATACACAATGGATGGACATCCATTCTCATTCATATTTATATGAAAACCATTCATATGGGATAAGGAGGAACCATTTATGGTTTAGGCCATCATAGGTCTACAAAATATGTTAATGACATGCATTTTTATAGTGCAAGAATTCCTAGGGTGAAAATGTGAGGCATGGTTACACTTTTGTGAGAATTTCCCATGAAAAAATCATAATTGTAATTTTTCGGCCGAACTAAAAAAACATTCGGTCGAATTATTTAAAATTTTTCGACTAAACTATTATTCTAACGTTTGGCTAAAAAATTGACTGTTTAGATTAACGCCAACAATTTAACAGATTTTTTTCTGAAGGGAAAAAATGGGAAGTAAGTTTTTTCAGCCGAAAAAATGTGTATATATATATATATATATATATATGAATATCGTGACGTTGTTGTATACGTTTCTACATTTGTTGGTTTGTTTTTGGTTTTCATTCATTGTTTGGGTGGCCTGTCGGTGCACTGGAGGAATTGATTTGCAAGGAAAATAACCGTGTAAGTTTGTACCATAATGTAGCAATTTCCAGGAGTTCATCCGATATAAAACATGCAAATTGAATTGTGTAATTAATAAATGGTACTATTTTGATAAACGACGTGTTATACATTGAATGTATGAGACTGAAACTCAAAGAAAAAATCATTTACCTTAAGGTACTTGGATGACCCTCAGACATAGGTAGAATGTTGAATCATAGGAATGGGATGTAGAGATGGAATGGATTTTTTCCTGCCCTTGATATTCACCTATAAGGTTACAAGTTCCAATACACTTCTTAAGAAAAGATAATTCCAATTTAATATACCTCTTTGATTATCCCATGATTCTCTTGAAGGGAGAATTCTTCCCTCTTTGGCATGTTTTCTAATATAATATTATGCATATGGATCAATTCCATAAAATTAATGCTCCAAAACATCATCTCCATGTCATTTTCTAGGTATGTACTCTTTTAATTCTAGAATATCAAGATGTACAGACTCAATTTCTATCTTGTATTTTGTTTTTGTAAGATTTTTTCATAATCCTTAGGCAAAAAAACCCTCATTTTTCAACTTACTTCATCCTAATCCACCACTACAACATACTATTCAATCATATCATATTTTCAATTAACTGGAGGAACCAAACTTGCACTTGTCATTCTAGCTCCTCACTCACAAACAAAAAACTGAGTTTCTGGCCAGAGCCCATCAGCTTCCATTGGATATTTTTGTTCACTAGGGTAACCATATTCACCTTCATCTCCAAATTTCATATCCCTATGAGATTCTTCCATATCATTGTTACCACATTTCTCTTGAAATTCCTTATCTAGGAAGATTTAACTCTTTGATGTTCCAGTCTTTGAATCCATACAACATGTTTTCCTTTTTTTTAAAAGTCTCATACTTTCATGCTATGAAAAATCCTCCTCAATCGAAACACTCCACTCACTTTCATACATTTCTATCCTCCTATGGGTTATTTTCATCCTTATTCTTAGGCCCCTCACAATTATCTTCTTGAAATTTACACTCAAATAATACAAAGCACCCTATAACTTATCATTTTTTTGTCTGAAGGTCTATTTTGCATGTGCTGAATTTTGAAAGTATGTGTCCACATAAGTGAACTTTTTGAACTTCTTTTCTACGTTGGAGATGTAATAGTGAGATGTTTTCAATATTTCTTCTATTGTAAGATGTGTTGGACTATGTCTCTTGTGTTTCCTATTGACATTCAATGAAAACACAATAAACAATATAATTTTTAATAATCAATACCTTTTAACAATGCTCTAAATGGAATAAAATTAAAAACAAAGAAAATTTGACCTCCCAACACAATAGTAAAACAAATTTATTACAAAAAATAACTAATCAGATGTAAAATGAGTGAAATTTATTCATAATAGAATTTTTTTCTCTAGAAGAGGAAAACATCATCCTAAAAGGAATTTAAACCCACCGGACTATCTCTACAATAACTCCCAACTTTGATTTTTTCCTCAATCTCTACTACCTGTAGAGTCAAGAATGTAAAAATCAATAAAAGATCTACTCAAAGAAGAATATTCCAAACTAATATAGTAAGTTGAAAGGAATATAACTCATGTGAAAATAAATTCTTCATAATGACACCCATTATTTCCTTTGGGGTAGTAGCGAGATGATTCTCAATGCTCTTACCCAATCCCCCATGATATCCAACAAAAGAAGTTGTAGAAGCATCTCCCTTCAAACTACCATCCTCAACATGGAATTTAACAAATATCCCACTACCAAAATAGTTTAATGCATTTAGGATAATATGAATTTTTTTCGTTAGCACTTAGAGTGGCTTTACTCTCTATTTAAAAATAATCCACATCCATGGGTTCTCGTTGATCAGTGTCATTCGGAGGAGGCATAAATATATCTCTTATTAGAAAATCATTTGACATATGAATGTCTAGAGTCCTAGAAGACTTACTTGTTCCATAAAATTTTTCATTCATTTTTTAAAGGATTTTAACTTTGTTGTGTGTCTCTTCATTTGGATCCTCGTTGTAGCTAGGACTAGAATATGACATGGATAAACCTGCAATTGATCGGAAGAATAATAAAAAATCTAAAGAAAAAAGGTACAACAAGCAAGATGTATGAGAAATGATGTACTTATGAGAAATGATGAGAAAGGTGTACTTAAACATGAAATGATGTGACTAATTCCAAGTTAATATTTTAATGTGTTGCTGGGAATTTAACCCAGCTTCAATTTTGAGGTATGTAGGTTAACAAGTTTATCCTTGTTATTTTACTTGAAAATGTTATATACCATGGAAGTAGGTGGCACCAGTAAAAGGCTGGAAATTTATTTGTCCATGGAATTATTTGATTGCTTAGGGGACATCCATGTATCCAACCCGTCCCCTACAACATTAGAAAAATCACTACTCTTATAAAATCTCATAACATGTTCATGTAAATTCCCTCTTGCATATGCCACAAACTGAGGATAAAATGTATGAAAACAATTATCAACCTGGATTGTTGAACAATCCTCAAACCTATACTACTATGAAATCCTACAAACAGGATTAATGGTGCCAGGAGGTTGGAACAAGGAATCAACATGTAAAATTTCCTTTGAATGAAGAGTTGCAAATATGTCATGGGAAATTGGAACCCAAGTATTATCAATATTAATCCTATATACACTACTACCTTATTGCATGATGCATTCATAAACAAGCATATGTAGCTCTATGAATGTTAATGGAATCTTTCATGGCCATAACCATCACTATAAAACCGATATGCCACATGTAGTTTGAGATCATTTACATTTCTAAAGTGTCCTGAAGAAATTTCTTGATTTGACTTAGTTTCTTCAACTTTAGGCATAGGAGGCATGCCCAACTTATCATCCTTATAAGGTGACACATTAACTTCCTCCACAATATGCTCACATGTATTTCCAATTTCATTTTCATGTAATGGATGATATGAAACGCATATAGTGGTTGTTATTTCATAGATCCCAAGCTGAAGGGCCAAATTATTTAAAAACTGTTGAATTGTTCTTTCGTAAATATTTCATTTCAAACTATGATGAAAATGTAGCTTTGTTGACATTTGAGACTTTGGTTGTTGCAGACTTCTGTGAATTTGATTTGTTTCATATGATACTCCTAATCAAATCACCATTGTTTGGTTTTGTTGTTTTCAATGTATCATAGCCACAAATAGTGACAATAGATCCCTTTGGTATTGAAATCTGAGTAACTAGAGTGGAGACTTGTGAATTTTGGTGTAGAGGTGTCTCATTTTGGTGCTGCACCTGATTCCTTACCTATCTCCATGTGCACATCGAGGAAACTATCCATCCTATGTGTGGGATCACTTCTATCTTCTTGTCTGGAGAGATTTAAACAACTAATAAAACACTAATAAAATAAATAGCAAAAATATACATCCACCAGACATGGTGGAAAACGACCTGAGAGCCTATTCAATTTCTCTCTCTCATTATTAAAAAAATGGTATAATATAAATATAAATACAAGAGGAGAATGTGTCTCAAGATAATGCATGTATCTTGGACACTTTGGTTGAGGAAAAATCTCAACAACACAATAATCTAGGAGCCTAACTAGTTGGAGAGAATCTCTCATCCAACTAGACCTAAATTGACACCTAATTGAGAGGAAAAAAATCAATGTAGAAAATTAGGAATAAATTCCTAATTTTCATGATTCAATTTATTTTATTATTTTTGGACTTTGAATTATTTTTCTCACATGAGAGTGAGGCTAACATTCCCCCCCCTCGCAATGATAAGTCCAAAGTAAGAAACTGGAACCATCTCCAAGTCCTCATGTTGAAACTACTGAGATGATCCTCAAAGAAAAACACTGCATGGAAGACCACCAAAGCTGGATGCTAAAAAAAATTCAATCTAAAGAGAACCTTAGTCACCTAAAATTCTGATTCATATCTATTTTTTGTTGAAAACTCCATCACGTGCAAATATGCAAAAGGATCCATCTCTACTTTTCTTGCAATCAGTATCCTTTGTCCACTTATAAAATTTGATGATGCCCATTGGAGAATTTTATCGTCCACTAACAAAATAGTGATAATGCCCACTAGCGAATTTGTTGATGATGATCTCCCATTGGAGGATGATGCTTGCCCACTAGCTGATGATGTCAAAAACTACTCATTTTTTCTTTTGTTGTTGACTTCCCATTGCTGATCAAGATGCCCACTAGCTTCTTTTTATGATGTTGTCGAGAATTTCAGTTTGAAAAACACCTTTAGCTGAAAGGATAGACAATCATCTTCATTTCCTTTTATAACTCCCCCCTTTCATATGTAGGAGTGTTTCACCATATTCATTGTATTGGAAAATTTGTCTTCATGTGAGACTAAACACGCCGATAACACAAAGACAATTGGTTGAATATAGATTACCATTTCCAAGGATCAATCCATAAATAATTGATCTTCACTCTGGGTGGTTGATTTCACTTACTACATCTTTCTAATGAATGATTTTTCTTGCCACAATGGTGACAAGGATGGAGGTCAAAATAGGTACTCTCCAGATGGTTATTTCTCTTACAATGGTTACGCTTGTTATGAGCATTGTCTAGAAAGCCCGCACATAAAAATTTCACTAGTTTTGATTAATATGGAACATACAAACTATTGTCTTTAGTGTAACCTAGGCCGTGTAGATCTTTGTTGAAGGATATTTCTTCCCAAGGTCTAATCACTTTCTTGGAAATATTATTGTGTTTTTGTTCTTCACACCTCCTGTTGCTACCTATATGCCAAGTTGAATTGATTAAATAATTTGTATTACACTGAGCATCAACCATTTTAATTAATGATTCATCTGTTTGACATAATGTATCAAACCGTGCAATTTTATTTTTGTTACTACTCGTTTCATCATTAAGTAGTAAATCTAGTTGGATAAAATCACTTGTGTCGCAACTGACATCAACTTGATTGATGAGATATTCTGTGTCACAAATTTCATCACTATGATGAATAAGGTCACTTGTATCACAAATTTCATCTAATGTTTGGATGACGTCTTCGGTGTTGTAGCTTGCATCTACCTTTTATGTGTATTGTGCATCAAGTAGATCTTGTTTTTCACTTAGTTTTATTTGAAGTGCATGAATGTGTTTTTCTTTCATCTCAAGCTCAATTTGAAAGTATTTTGTCGCTTCTAATGTGATGTTCATGTGGTCGATTAAGTTTTGATTCTCCTTCTACTTCCATTCAAGTAATTCAATTTTATTATAGAACTCATGATTGTACTCTTTCAACTCTTTAATTTCCAGATCTGCACTTTGAGGACGTTTACCACCTTTGCCCATTTTGACACACTTGCTCATACTTGCTCACTTGATTTGTTTCTTGAATGACATGAATGTTTGTTTTTTTGCTTGAATGGCATGCATGCCTGTGTTGGCTTGCTTGCTTAAACTTACTTGATTGCTTCACACTCATTTGAATAATTGAATACTCACACTCAGTTGCATTATATTTGAACTTGTTGTTTGTTTGCTTTAGAGTTGAAACTCGTTCACTTGATGCTTTGAATTTGTGCACTAGCACTTTGTACTTCCTTAAATTTATTGACTTTATTGTGCTTATTTGTAAAAGAAGGGTGTCGAACACTATAACAAATGCACCCAAGAGATAATGCTTACAATGGCAAGTTAAAATAATCTTGATGACTCTGTTCATGGTCAACTTTTGACATTCTCCATTTTTAACTTTCGATTTTTTTCTTCATTAAACTTCTATCAAATTTATGCATGTTGAACACAAAAATTGACTATATTGATAATTTATGGCATCAGGTTGATAGTATTGAAGGTAAACATGACTCTCAGTTTGATGAGTTTCTTGGAAAAAATAACCTTCCAGTATAATAAACTCTCTTTCATATATAAAAATATTATCATCGCAATCCTCCAATAACTTGATCGTTCATTGATCCGGATTTATGAAGGAATGTAATAAAATAAAGAAATATACATAAAAAAAGAGATGCAGTCAAAATAATACTTCATTTCATTGATATCAAATAATAGAAATATGCTTACATACATAATGGAAATAAACTAGCAAGGGCATTGGTAGCTTATCTCTGAGAAGAGATGTGGCAGCTACAGGCCTCTGAACTATGTTACAATGAGGCTTGAGGGCCTATTTATTATTGAGAAACAATGGAAAACCATAAACATTCAAAAACCTAACCCTAGGAGATGAAGCGCCAAAACTATCGGCCCCATTTGGGTAAATTGGCGTTTCAACTTCCCACGGACATAAATTTGGCATACAATCTCCGTTTGACACACACCATACCTCTTTAGAAATATCTATCCAAGGAATACAACTTTTGATGCGAGAAACATTAGTCCATGACCCATATTGCATCTGGTTTTCCCAAAAAACATCGTTTAGGGCCTCAAAACGACTTTCGAAGTTCAGGACCTGAAAAAATGCTAAACATCGTAAGTTGTGTTGAAACTAAAAAACTAAAAGAACTAATGGTGGGGGTTTAAATAGAATAATTAGGTGGCAACATCTATCCACTTGGATCATTAGGGCCTCAAAACATCTCCAGAAGTTCATGACCAAAAAAACTACTAAAAATAGTAAGTTGTGCTGAAACTGAAAAACTGAAAGAACTGATGGTGCAAGTCCAAATGGAATTGGTGGGTGGCCAAAAATATCCAACTGGATCATTCTTCCCTCCTTAGGAATATTTTATCCCCATTGAATTAATTTCCTCCATGAGAGGCAAATTCTGCGGAAATGGTATTGGATTTGTCCAGGATTTCGTGGACCTATTGGTGGATGTGCTGGATGTGTTCAATAAATTTGGTTGCCTCAGATGGTATATGTGTGTATTATGTCTGTGTAGTCACATGATTTATGGAAACATCAGGTGGTGGTGCACTGGGGGTCAAATCAATGGAGTGCTTGTCCTGACACTATAAAGGAACCTCTGTGGGTGACGAGAAAATATCCTCGTATTCCTCCATGACTTTGTGCATCTGCTACAACTATGTAGGGGAATCCTGCTTCGAGGCTGTGGCCACAATATTCTTCTTTCTCTATGAGCAAGTTTTAAGGAAAATAAATTTCCTGATTTGGGAAACAATCTTACTGCATTGTTTTGCAGTATTCAAGAAGATGGAAGGAGGCGGTACTACCTCCGGTATCCTGTACAATTTATTTTCCAAAGTAATAACAACAGAACGAGGCCTAGACTCATACACAACAATGCCACCTCCACAGGTATGGTTGGCCCAATAAGACACCATCTACATCAAGAGGATAAACATCACACAATACCTCATTCGTGAATGGTTTGATGCTGTATGGAAGGCAGCATTGGTGGAAGACGCGGAGATGTCTCCCTGGGTGAAGCCGCCCAATGTTATATGGATGCGTGTGTTCTATGGTCTGTAGGTTGAGCCGATTCATGACCTCTGCTAAAATGACGCTCTTTCGGCTTCCACTATCAACAAGAAATTGTAGTGCAGAACCCTTCACCCACATCTGTGAATGGAAGAGGTGCTCCCCCTCCTCAGGATCCTCTGTCTGGATCTTGGTGGTGGAAAAAATCGCACTGGGGTCCACATCAACGATCTGATTCCCTTTTCCATCTCCCTTCTCTTGTTCTGGATTAGGATCATAACATGCATTTGATTCAGTTGCCTTCAGTTTGGCCACCAACGGCTGTTTTGACTGACACTCGTTTGTGCTGTGAGTGGGGTTGTTATGAAATTCACACCACTTTCCCATATCCTTATTTGAATTTGTGGTGGTGTTATGCGTCGCCCCGCTTTGGCACTGCCCCCTTTACTGTTGTTCGAGGGAGCCTTTCCTTGGCTTCGAATTCTCGGATCCAAAGTCTCGCTTCTTGTGCTTAAATTTCTTCTTGATCTTGGCGGCATAGCAATATGTAGTGCCAAGTGAGGTAATGTCGAGGAACTCCATTTCCTCCTAAATGTTTCTATGCAGAAAACTGCAGTGCTTGAGCACCAAATCTCTCTTGGAATATTTAATACCCAACTTGATGTGCACGGTATGGAAATTTTTTTCCAATTTGTGCACATCTTGATCCCTTTTGTATCACAGCGTGGTCCATTGGATGCACTTGTCCTCATAGCTCCCCACCAGGTAATATTGTTCCTTGATGCCATCTCAGAATGAATTCCAAGTGGGTGCAGCAGAGAATGGAGAGTGTTCCCTGCCATCCTTTTCCTCGTAGTAGGTTTCCCACTAGTCTTTGACATGGGGGCGACTTTTAGGAGTGCAAAAATAATATTTTCTTGGTTGGAGAATTCATGTACAAAATACCCTTATATAAAATTCAACCATATATCTACAATGTTTGCATCTATCTAGCCTTCAAATACATGAATGTTAAACTTTACATGTACCTTGAAGGGAGTGGAGCCTCCAGAGTGGTTTTTGGATGCAGAAGCGCCATAGGTGGGCATTCATTGAAGGATCTGAGCAAAGTTATCCATCATCACGTTCCTTATTTTCTTAAGGGCCTCCTCGAGCAATATTTTGATAGGATATCTTGCTCTCTCGTATTTATTTTCTTCCACCATGGGAGGTATTTGGGGTTTGCGATGCTGATCTTACAAGGGTTCAACTAGATCAAGCCCTAAATCCTTATACCCTGACCTCGTTGGGGACATGCAAAGAAAAATAGAGAAAGAGAAGACTACTCTAAAACCATTGATCTAGATTTATGCAGGAACACAATAAAATAAAGAAATAGACATAAACGTAGATATGCCTCATAAATAATACTTCATCTCATTAATA
>JAXQQM020057700.1:0-21866 GCA_034641835.2 Pinus albicaulis | reverse complement strand
TTTTGGAACCGTTGTTAACCATTCACTGAAAAATAGATACCACTGCCTCACATCTGAGGTGAAAAATCTCAACGCCTCACAGCATGTTTCGCGTCGAGACAAAATAAATAATGGAATCCACCGGGCAACATTTCAAGACAAAATTACAGTATAACCATATAGGAGTCTAAATTAAATGCAATGCAGTTGCATTTCGTTTCCATAGATTTGATAAATGGGAAAAACGTGGGTAGCCCAAACAAAATCACAGTTTGAATTTTTCATTGAAAAAACAAGACCGATCAATCCGGCAAACCTGTATCAGCGGTGAATGGCGCAGGTGAAATCTTCAGCAGTGAATGGAAGCTCGAGCGTTTTAAATGGGCGTTTTTCTTCCTGCAACAACGGCGGAGAAACCTGCGCGCGGGAATGTTTGAATTTCAGTCTGGTAGGCTGTGGAGCATTCAGGAGCATTAACGATTTGGAGGCTCGAGCCCACCAGCCACCGACCCCGTTAACTCGACCGGCCGACGGATCACATAGACCGTCCAGTATACGGAGCGACCAACCTCGAAAACTTAGCCAAACAAGTGCCGGTCGCCGAAGCCGGGAAATTTCCAGTTGGTTTGATATTTCCGGGCAATTCCTCCGCCTGGGTAGACGCGTCCGATGAAAATTTGACTGTTTCCAAACGGAAAGAAGAAAAGAAAGAAAATCTACCGAACCAAATACGCGTCGAATGGTCAATGACCTCCCGAACGGACCCGTAACTAACGCGTGAGTCATTGACTCGTGGGTATTGTGAGTATGTAGCAGTAGGACTATTGGTCGTTGCTGCCGGAACGTTATTAACATCCTCATAATCTGGGTACTGCGACTGACCGCAGCCATGGCCAAAGCACACGGAGTTTTGCTCGCGTTCGTGTCAGTATTAGGCGTTTGCATTATCCAGGGTAATAATTGTCGTCATATATTTCTTTTAATTGTTGAAGGGTTACGTTTATAAACTGCAAGGTAATAACTGTAGTCATATATTTTTTTAATTGTTGAAGGGTTACGTTAATAAACTGCATTTATCATCCTTGCAGGAGCCGGAGATGCGAACTTCGAGATTCAGAACAACTGCCCATTCACGGTTTGGGCAGCGGATTTACCAGGAAAACCGCCTGCGACAATGGCCGAGTTCTCTCTCAGTCAAAACAATCTCAACCTCAACTTTTATGACATCTATCTCGTCCATGGATTGAACCTGCCAGTATCGATCATACCCTCCAACTCTTCGTGCCACGCAATCGCCTGCAGCAGTAATATAAGTGCCATCTGCCTCGCTAAATTGAGGGTTTCGGCGGTGGCACTTGCACTCATTTTAATACATTGCAATATTACTTTAGGGGAAATATTGCAACAATTGCAGTGCGACTAATTATTCGAGGATTTTCAAGCACCAATGCCCCCAGGTCTACACCTACCCAATGCCCCCAGGTCTACACCTACCCAGCGGACGAGGCCACCAGCACCTTCAGTTGCTCCGGAAGCAATGACTTAACCATCCTTTTCTGCGGCGGAAACGCCACCTTCCTTCAAGGTCAACTCTCTAGTCAAGGTCAGCTTTCTAATCTACCATGTCATTACTTGAGAATCGTATTGTGGATTTTGGAACTTCATCAAACATATTGTGCATTGCTTTCCAATAACGTTTATTTTTATGGCTTTTCAATTCATTTCCTCCACATCCTAGATGAGTACTAACGGTTTGCATTACTGTGTATAAATGCACACTCTTACTATTCACCTAGGTCATTTGGTATTTGGTAATCTTCCTTAGAAAATTAGAGTCATTTAGCGTTCACTATGCTTATTCAAAATTAAATATAAATATTTTCAATGCAATTAAGGTCATGAAAATGTTATTTAGGAATTGGATCTATGTTTTAAAAACCAATGTTGTCTCATCGTTATAATGTTTTTGAACTTTTTGATTGTAGTTGGGTAAAAAAAATATTTTATCAAATTTTGATTTTTTGTTATTTAAAATGTGTTTTTAATTCAATTTAGTAAAAAAATTGAATTCAACATTTAGATTGTAATTCACAATTCAAATTTGTGATTTTAAACAATCTCTATTAAATTCTAAACAAATTAAACTAGCCAAAAATTCTAAAATATATAACAAATAAACTACAACCATAATAAATGTTTTTAGACAAAAGAAATAATAATTAAGATATTCTTAGACTACAGTTATAATAATTAAGATATTCTTATTTTCAAGACACAAATGTGAAGGAACCAATGCCTGAGTTTTGGGCATGTTTGTGACAGCTGGAGCTAATAAGTTGGACCACGTTTCTCCTCCTAATCTCCATGTTTCAATTTGTATTCGTTGAATTGAAGCCCATCAAACTCTATTTGTAGAGAATGTAATTTATTGTTTAGGGTAATGTGTTTTAGTGAGTATAGTTAGTGATAAAGCTTTGTTACTCGTGCAATGTAACATAGACTATAGTCTAAAATTTATGTGTCAAAACATAGATACTTTGATTTTTTATTGTTTTGCAATAGAGGTACTTTGTACCTTTTTTTACTGTTTGGAATAAAAGGTTATGACAGTGATTTCCTGAATATGATATCTGAGTTTCTATTGTTTGTCATAAGCTATAGCTGATAATCACTTATCAGTTTTTTCAAACAGAGTTTACTTTTCTTGAAACTGTCTTTTCTGGTCGTGACTCCTCAGTGAGCACTTAAATCCATTTTTCAGTTTCTTCATTTGGTATCATAGCATTAGTTTGTGGTTGTTTGTAGCCAAAAGAAGGAGACAATGGCCCAAAATAACAATTCAGCCTAGTACCAGATTCCTCTTTTATGTGGGGAAAACTATGAGTATTAGAGTGCGAAGATGACAACTTTTCTCATCTCACAAGATTTATGGATACTTGTTTCTGCAGGGTACACCAGCTGATCAAGATGCTTATAATGCATTATTAGTTGATAAGAAGACAAAATTGAAGGAGAAGAGGAAAAAGGGGATGCTAAGGCTTTCTTCAAACAGGGGTTGATATTCCATTTTTTCCGAAGATTGCAGAATGTAGAATGTCCTATGATGCTTGGGAAACCTTGGAGAAGGTATACAAGGGCTCTGTAAAGGTAAAATTTGTCAAACTTCAAATTCTGAGAAGAGATTTTGAGTCTTTTTCTATGAAAGAAAATGAAAGTGTTGAATGTTTTATTACTAGAATTCAAAATATTGTTAATGCTATTCATGCTCATGGTGAAACTCTTGAAGATGGAAGGATTGTAGAAAAAGTGTTCAGAAGTCTTCCTAAGAAGTTTGATCCTGTCACTATTGCTATAGAGGAATCAAAGGATTTAACACAACTAACCCTTGTCGATCTATTTGGAAGCCTTCAAGTACATGAAGATAGGTTGAAAAAGAATGAGGAACTTTTGGATCAAGATTTCCAAAGCAAGTTGAAGGTAGTAGATGATAAGAAGAAACAATCATCCATTGTTAGAAATGATTTTTCTTCAACATCATTTAGAGGAGGTAGAGGCCATGGAAGAGTCAGAGGTAGAGGTGGTAGAGGTAGAGTAAGAAGCAGCAGTTCTGGCAGAGGTCATTTTCACTACACCTATTGTAATAAAGATGGTCACCTTGAAAGTCATTTCTTTCAAAAGAAAAGAGACACCTCTCATTCAAATTCGAGTAAGGAAGAAGGTAAAAATTATGAAACATTATTTCTCACATGTAACAAAATTGAAGCTTGTGATGATTTTACACGGTATTTGGATAGTGGTTGTTCAAATCATATGATTGGAAACAAAAAACTGTTTGTGAAGCTAGATGAGAATGTGAAAGGGACAATTATATTTGGCAATGATATTGAAGGAGATGTAATGGGAAAAGGTACTATTTCCATATGAGTTAAGAATGGAAAAATGATGTATGTTCAAGATACCTTGTTTGTTCCAAACTTAAGGCACAACTTGATTAGCATAGGGCAAATGAATTTCAACAATTACAAGACTATTTTTTAAGGAAAGTACAGTAAGACTTTTTACAACAATGCCCTTGTTGTTGAAGTTCCCATGATTGATAATATGATGTATTTGTTAATAATGGAATCAAATGTAGTTTGTTTGAAGGCCTTAGTTGATGATTCTTGGCTTTGGCACAAAAGGTTTAGACACCTTAATTTTGGATCTCTATCCATTATGCAAAATAAGAATTTAGTAAGAGGTTTTCATTCTTCCATACAGTCCAATAATAAGATATGTGAAGGTTGTGCCATAGGGAAGCAACAAAGAGAAAGTTTTCCTCATTATAAGTTTAGATCATATGAGCCATTGGCTCTAGTACATTCAGATATTTATGGCCCTATGCAAACCTTGTCACTTGGAAACAACAAGTATTTTCTTCTATTTGTAGATGATTATTCAAGAATGTCATGGGTTTATTTCATAAGTCATAAATCTCAACCTTTTAGCTGTTTTCAAAATTTTAAAGTTTGTGTTGAGAAGGAATCAAGATATTATTTGAAATTATTGAGAACTGATCGAGGTGGAGAGTTCACCTCCAATGAATTTAAGCAATTTTATAGCTCACATGCCATTAAGGAGTTAAATACAACCTACATGTTGGGAATCATGATTGTCGTTAGACCAAAACCCGCAGGTGTTAGTCAACGATCACATCGCTGGAGATAAGGATCCACAAGAGGCGGTTAGTCCATGTCGCGAAACACACAGGGTGCGTTGGTTTATCCAATGTCCAACAATGTCCCCCCCAACGCGAATCGGGTGTGTATCGAACTCGTGACCTACGCTCTGATACCACTTGTCTGGAATCACGATTATCGTTAGACCAAAACTCGCAGGTGTTAGTCAATGATCACATCGCCAGAGATAAGGATCCACAAGAGGCGGTTAGTCCATGTCGCAAAACATACAGGGAACGTTGGTTTATCCAATGTCCAACACTACATTCCTCAACAAAATGGAGTAGTAGAGACAAAAAACAAAACAATGGTATAAATGGCGAGATGTATGTTGAGAGAAATGTGCTTAGCAAACATGTATTGGGAAAATGCAGCACATTATGCCGTATATATTCTCAACATAAGTTCTAAAAATATGGTAAAAGATTCTACTCCTTATGAAGCTTGGTTTTATAGAAAGCCTAATTTTTCTCATTTTTCAATATTTGGGTCTACATGCTTTTTTTATATTCCTAGTCAACAAAGGTAGAAGTTAGATGGAAAATATGTAAGATGTGTTTTCACTGGATATTCAAAAGAAAGTAAGGCTTATAGATGTCATGATCCACTTACCAATAATCTTTATGTTAGTAGAGATGTGATCTTTGATGAAGGGGTATTTTATTTCAAGAATGAAGGAGAAGTTAAAGTGATGAATCCACATATTGAAGGCTTAATTTTTTATAATAATGATGAGTCTTTGTAGCCCTCTACAACAAGATATATGGACTCACCTTCACAAAGTTCTCCATTGAGGGTATCTTCATCCTCTCCAACAATAAGAACTCATGTTGATAACTAAGCAATATTTCCATTCATTCGTCCTAGAAAAACAAAAGGTTATGAGACCTCTAGGTATGTTGATCATAATTTTTCTCTTCTTTCTTCTGCACATGTCGAATATTTCAGTTTTAATGAAGCGTTTTCTAATGAGTTATGGATGCAAGCCATGGAAGATGAGATTGCACAAATACAAAAAAATGACTCATGGGCGTTAGCTGATCTTCCTCATGGAAAATTCAATATTGGTTTAAAGTGGATTACAAACTTAAATTTAATATGGATGGCAACATTTCAAAACATAAAGCATGTTTGGTTGCACAAGGATATGTGCAACAGGAAGGCATTGACTATGATGAGACTTTTGCTCCTGTAGCAAGAATGGAAACAATAAGGATATTTCTTTCCATTGCATCTCAGTCAAAGCTAATTTTTTATCAAATGGATGTTAAATCTGCTTTCTTAAATGGATATTTGAAGGAATTTTTTTATGTTGATCAACCTAAGGGTTTCATTATTGACGGTAAATAAGATATGGTGCATAGGCTTAAGAAGGCACTTTATGGTCTTAAGCAAGCCCCTAGAGTTTCGTACTCTAGAATTGATGACTATCTTCATGATCATGGTTTTGTTAAATTTTCTTTTGAGAGTGTTGTCTACAAAGCGTTATTGGTTCGGATTTCATCATCCTTTTCTTATATGTAGATGATTTAATCTTCATTAGCACCTCATTTCCACTTATGGAGGAAATTAAAGAGGTAATGCAATCAGAATTTGAAATGTCTGATTTGGGAGAAATGAAATATTTCTTGGGAATGAAAATTCAACAAACAACTGAAGTTATATCTATTTGTCAAGCTAAATATATTGAAGACATCTTCAAGAGGTTTATCATGCAAAATTGTAAACCTGTGAGAACTCTTCTTGTAATTGGGAGTAAAATGATGAAAGATGATGAAATTCCACTTTGTGATGCTACCCTTTATAGATCTCTTCTTGGAAGCCTGGCATCCACTAGAGCAGACATTATGCTTTTTGTTAGTCTAGTTGCTAGGTTCATGCATCAAACTCACGAGCCCCATTGGCAGGCAGCCAAAAGGATTCTCAGATATGTAAGTGGTACTAAAATTTATGGAGTTCTTTATAACTCTGCTAATGATTCAAATGTTGTAGCATACATAGATGCAGATTGGGCAGGCAACTTGGATGATCAAAAGAGTACCTCTGGATATGATTTTCTCTTTGGAGGAAACCTTGTTTCTTGGAGCAGCAAAAAGCAACCCACTGTTGCACTATCTACAACTGAAGCAGAATATATTGTTGCATCATAAAAAAGAACACAAGCCATTTGGTTGTCAACGTTGGTGGAAGACTTGGGAATGGAATTATGTAAACCCATCAAAGTACTATATCCATGACAAAGAATCCAATTTTCCATAGTAAAAGAAAACATATTGACATTCGACATCACTTCATTAGAGAGCTTGTCCAACAAGAATTTCTTCTTTTTGAACTTTGTAAATCTGAAGATAAACTTGTAGACATTTTTACTAAGGCTCTTCCAAAGGATCGATTGGAGAAACTCAGATCACAGTTGGGAATCCTCAAACTTGACATTAAGGGGAAGATTGAAGGAACGAATGCTTGAGTTTCGGCATGTCTATGACAGTTGGAGCTAATAAGTTGGGCCTCTTCATCAAATAACCATTTTTTCCATTTGTTGTTTTTGAATTGCCACGTTACTCCTCCTAATCTCCATGTTTCCATTTATATTCGCTGAATTGAAGCCCATCAAACTCTATTTATAGAGAATGTAATTTCCTGTTTAGGGTAATGTGTTTTAGTAAGTATTTCTAGTGATAAAGCTTTGTTACTTGTGCACTGTAACATAGACTGTAGTCTGAAATTTCTGTGTTTGAAAACAGAGATACTCTGTTTTTTTATTGTTTTTCAATAGAGGTACTTTGTACCTTTTTTTTCTATTTGGAATAAAAGGTTATGACAGTGATTTCCTGAATATGATATCTGAGTTTTTTTTGTTTCTCATAAGCTATTGCTGATAATCACTTATCAGTTTTTTCAAACAGATTTTATTTTTCTTGAATCTGTATTCTCTCGACGTGACTCCTCAGTGAGCACTTAAATAAATTTTTCAGATTCTTCAAAATGCATATATCATTGCTTAGCTCAGTTGACAGATATTTTAGAAAATTAAAGTAATAAGCATATTTTCCCTTTTTCTCCTTTCTTTTTTGTCTAGTACAAAAGTACGATATAATTGCTTAGTTTAGTTGTCTTTTGAAAATTGAAGTAATAAATGTACTTTCCAGTTTGTTTTGGAGCGGGCTAACAGGTCGACGAAACACTGTTTGGGTTTCGCATCCCCCACTGACGACGAACAATTCCTCACCCTCCCCAATGTTAACAGAACAAAGCTATGAGAGATGTTAATGATCTTTAATTTGATTTATGTCCAACTCCCACACGAAGTTAACCTCAGTTTTGACGTTGTCCATTTGCAGGCCCTCACACGCAGCTAAACACAAGTGGCTCATCTAATTCAACCAAATAGAGGAGAGCCAAAGTGAGAGGTCGCCCTTTGTGAAGAGATTAGAGGGCTCCAATTTGAAATTTGAATTTGAATTAATGGGGATTAAGTCTTACATATCCGTCGAGTTATCTTCCAATCTACCATGTGTGATTGATCAAACAAGGGATGATCCGCTAGCCTTTTACCATCGAAACTTCCTCTCCTTCCCATTTAAATTTCACTCAGAATTTCATTCCATCGAGCGAGGGTTTCCATTCCTTCGAGTGCGTAACATTTCATTCATTTCGTCAAGCGAGGGATTACATTCCATTGAGTGAGTAATAGGGAAGGAGTTGCTCTATCGATTACAAGAGCTTTACATGAATTGAAACAAGAGCGTTACAGAATTAAAATAAGATCTTTACAGAATTGAAACAGGAGCTCTTCGTACAAAGTGGAAACAAGAGATTTATAGTATTGAAACAAGAGCTCTCCAAGCAAAGAGGAAACATGAGCTCTTCGTGAAAAGAGGAAACATAAAATTTACGCTTACAGGAATAGCTTTAGGATATGAGTTTGTTTTCCAATTCCTAACTAAGCTCTGGGGTCGTAGTGACCATTTGTGCACATACACAACAAGATTTGACCTTTTCTTAACTACAGTTTCCTACTCAGTCTGTTCTTATGACACAAAGGTTTGTACCTTTATAATATCAAATCTCATCCCGTTCTCTAATAGGAATTAATTATTCACCTAACCTCCAGTGTAATTAAGGTCTAGACTTTATATAGAAACATACATGTATAATTATGATTCAGTAAGTTTCTGGTGTTCAAACACCAGTTTCAGGATACCATATGCTTAGCATTTTAAATCATAAAATCATTCATAATCACAACATAAATGTACTTACCTCAGAAAATGTGTTTTTAGTTGTTATTCTGGCCAACCATGAGAGAGGCGATCACGTCCTCAACTCCCCCCTTGCTTCCTTCTAGAGTCTGAGATAGCAGTTTTTTCTATAAAATTTGTAGCAGCCGCCTCAAGACTCGAGTCCAACCTTTCCTACAATGGGTTACAGATTTCCGCTGGTTCAAGAGAGCTCTGGAAATTCTCCTTCTTCAACATGTTTCAGTTGTGAACACTTTTCTTTTCACTATTTTTAGAACCCCCTGTCCTCACTGAGATCCTATATTTATCTCTAGAGGAAAGGTAATTGTTACACTTAAAACTACTCCTCCAACTCTTCTGGATTTTCTTGGAATCATTTACTAAACAACTATAGTAATTTATGAGCATGTGATTTTATTCATGAATCATAAATAAGAGATTGGTTACTTAGTCTTAAGACACTATTTGTCTATTACATAATTATTCAATTGAAACTTATGAAAGTTAAAGTAAAATTATCATAATCTCGGGATGTTACACCTTAGCTCCAAAGGAAAAAGTAATTGAAGGTAAAAGTACAATATTTACTTTTTAATAAGAGGAAAATGTGTAACTAATTCAATTTTTAATATAAAATATTAGTAATGATAAAATATCAAAATATAAAATTTAAACAATGAAAAATTACCACATAGATCTATATTAATCACATATTTACCAAGCACTAAAATGTACTAATTGACCTGTAAATCTTTTTTCAAGTTTGAGATTTGATCTCTCTAGGCTTTTGGTACATCTGTGGCTAAAATGTGTTTACACTGGTTCTACAACCAAGTGTGAAGGCAGTGTCTAAGTATGTTCGTCCTTCTTAAAATACAAATAAAATATTCTGTAAATAGAAAAACAATATATAATAAAAATGAAAATAAATATATGTTATCCATTTTTAATTAGTTGTCCATATAACCTAATATCATGTAATGTAATTAGAAGTAAAAAAAAATATGTGAGTAAGATGTTTAAACCTTATGCTTTTCAAAAATATTTTAATACATGATATCAACTTTATATATATCTATATATATAAAAAAATGTTAAAAGAAAATATTTTAATGTCCAATAGAATAAAATAAAATATCCAATGTGAGTTATGAATAAAATATTTTAATATGAATTAATATAAAATGGTTCAATAAACATGTTATGTAATCTCTATAACATTCAAAAATGCAATTTAAATAGTAAAGAATTACATTTTTTTTTGTACTCTAAAATAAGTTTGCAACAAAAGCAATTTGATTCCTCTAGACTCAAATCGATACTTTAGATGAATCTATGCTGGTTCTAACTCTAACATTATACCCTAACTAGTAAACATTTATTTTCTGTTCATATATTCGAACTGTTTTTTTCTATTCTAAGAATAAATCCTTTTCCTGATTTTATTTTTTTTAATATACTCTATCATATGTTTTATAATAACAACCTCTACTCACATGTGAGAAACAAGTTCTTTGGCAAAATAAAAAGGAAATCCCTCATGACCCTGTCATCCACCAAGCTAAAAAAAAAAAGAAGCTTTGAAGCTTAAACCACGGGGACACTGTCTTACTTGTTTCTTTAGAATAGGCGGACGCAAGCTAGCCAATCCACGCAACCCTGCAAAACAAAATCTTTGTAGAGGGGACCAATCCAATATGACCGAAGCAACATTCGTGAAAAATGCCCATTGCTTCCCGCCTTAACTATCCACATGAATTCAGAAACCACACTTTAGAAACTTTCACACCTCACAACCTTCTAGGAAGATGTTACGCAACAACCACACCCCCCAGATATACATCGCAAACACTTGCATGGTTGTCGTTTACACATCCCCTTACAAATGCTCGACAACACGTCTACACCGGCAACCCCACACACAAGTTACAACACCCTAGAGGCAACACATTCTTGCCCAAACAACTCTACGCACTTTTTTTTTTTTGGTTTAAATTCTCTTCTTTTTTTTCCTATTTTGAACGCGCCTTCCATCAAACTAACCATTTTTTCAGTATTGATGATTTTAATTAACGTCTATATATCTATATATAATTTAAAAATATATTAAATTATTTTTTAATATATTAATATATTTAATTTAATTAATTAATTAATTTTAATAATATTTTATTAATTAATTCTATGGTTCTATAATTAATATTTTTTTATTATATTGTTTAATATTATATTGGTATAATGATTTTATTATATATATATTAATTAATTCATTCATTTTCTTAATTTTATTCATTTTTTAAATTTCTGAAATTAAAATTTTTATTGCATTAATGAGACTACATTATTATTTTTTTATTTTTAAATTCTTTTCCATTTTCATTATTATTTATTTTTATATTTCATTTGTGAAATTGTTTATTTATTTTCAATTTTTTAATTGC
Source organism: Pinus albicaulis (assembly GCA_034641835.2). Taxonomy (NCBI): domain Eukaryota; kingdom Viridiplantae; phylum Streptophyta; class Pinopsida; order Pinales; family Pinaceae; genus Pinus; species Pinus albicaulis. The sequence goes on along the minus strand of JAXQQM020057700.1, from coordinate 10,487 downwards.
GATTTTAGTTCTATTTTTTAATTTAATTTTTTCTATATATAATTATTTAAATAGTTATGAGCGGTTTTCGAGCAATCAGATAGTGAGAGAATGGCCCGATTAGAGTTTCACACCCACTTTCCACTCAGGCGTGGCTCTCACCTCACGAAAACCTCGGCGCCTTAGCCTTCACTGGATGCCCATTTTCACTAACCTCTGTGTGGAAGCCTTGCTGCGTTGCTCGCTCCACGATATTTCTTTGTCCGTGACCACAGGCTGCTTTCGCTGCCCACGGATCGTTGGCGGGCGTTCGACAATTTGCAGGATCCTTTCGCTTGTATGCGGCTTTGCATGTGGATTCCTCGGAAGATCCTGCTCCCAGACCTCGGGATCAACGCGATGAACCTGAGCCTTCGCATTTCTCGGCCTTGTGAGTAGCGGCGCGGGGTTACGCTTGTTGTGGAGGGTTCTTGCCCGCCCTCTTATTTTGTCTCCCACGACCTCGAGCCCAGGCTCGGTTACCGAAATGGAGTGTCGGTCTCCTGCTAACGAGGAGAAATGGCCTCCCCAGCAGCTGCCAGGCAGACTTTCTTTTGTAAATATCAAAGATCCTAACTCTGTGACAATACAGCGGACATCTAAGAACGACTCTGCCTCCTATCAGATCCAAATTTTACAGCCATCAGGCAAGACCATTTTGCATTGGGTTTGCTCCCCAGATCTGGTGCTGACTCTCAAACTAAATCTGGAACGGCGGATTGGGATCCCCTCAGCCTTTCAGAGACTTCTCTTTCGAGGTAAACAACTTGAAGATTTTATGCCCCTCTCTGCTTACAGCATTAATAAGAATGACTCTTTGGTACTAACCCTTCGTTTGAGAGGTGGTGCTGTTGGGCAGTCCTCTTCTGCTCCTTCCTTCTCATACAAAGATGTGGTTCACTCTGAGCCCCCCAAACCCCCTGAAGCCCTAAAACCAAAGCCTTTTTTGGTTGACAAGCTTGAGGAGATTCCCTCTGTTGAGTTTACCCACTCAGAAATTGCAGATGATCTTCAAAAATTTGCAAAGCGAGACATCATATGCAGATTTAATGGACTGTGGCCGCGCTCAAAGGAACTCTATGATTGGATCCATGCTAACTGGACTCACCATTGCAAAGTCAGCTTCTGTTCAAAAGGATATTTCATAGTTCTGTTTGATAATATTAAGCACTATGAAAAGGCTATAGAAGAAGGTCCTTGGTTCATGGGAACTGCAGGGCTCTTCTTAACTCCATGGTTCCCAGATTTTGACCCAGCGACTGCTGTCATCACCAGGACACCTGTTTGGATCAGGCTTCCCAACTTACCAGCCCATCTATGGCATATTAGAGTCTATAAAGCCATAGGCAACACCTTGGGCAGTTTTCTGATGGGAGATTATTGGCGGGAAAACAAAGGTCTTTACACATATGCCAGAATATGTGTGGAACTAGATTTAAGCAAGGGACTCCCAGACCAAATCAATCTCAAGATAAACGACTTTGTTTGGACTCAGACACTGGATTATGAGAATACTGCCTTCCGCTGCCGACATTGTCATCAAACAGGGCATCTGCAGAACTCATGCCCAGCTCTCCCGGCAAAACAGAAAAAGATGAACAACTCCAAGCCCAAATCTAAGCGTTACGCTCCATATTCTCCGCCTCCTGCAGCGGACTCTGACTCCTCTTGCTCAGAAGATGATGGAAGTGATGCAGAAGCGGATCAGAACCAGACAATGGACATTCCCTCCAATGCTCCGTCACATCCTCCCGATTCGGTCGTCGCTCAGAAGCGCTCCCATGTGACCTCCTCTTCAGACTCTGATAAAGAGCCCCCCCCTTTGGAGAACTCCGGTCTTCAAGTTGTTTTAGCTCATTCACCCCAGGATGGATGGGTTAAAGTCTGTAAAAAGAAAGGGAAAAAGCTTCGTGTAGAGGCCTCTGCCCACTCTGGGTAGTTTTCAGTCTTTTTGCCATCCAGTTTTTTCTTGTAATTCCTCGCTTGTTTCTTTCCTTCTCCAGGGCCGAGGTTGATAGTTTTATCATTGCCGGTTGTTGGTTTTTCTGCTTGTCTTGATTGTACTATCATCTTGTACCATATTTTCTACTTAATAGAATCAGTCTTATTCAGAAGAAAAATAAATAAATAAAAAAAAATAAAAAAAAATAAAATTAAATAATTATAAATTTAATTAACATTACTAATATGCATTTTTAACTCACAGGACAGCAGCCTGGAAATTGACACTCCCGATAGTCTATTTATTTTCAATTCCTTATTATTTTTTTCTTTTTCCAACCCTTCATGCTCCACATGACTTAGCTTCTTCATTAAGGGTGATCCCTAGCAGCCGGAGGAATTGCCGAGACGGTCAAAAGTGGCGGAATCCAGACCAAACAAATTTTAAAAATCTTGCAGAAACAGTGTTTGAATCTTGATTTTGACATTGGAAATGGATTCAGCACCATCAAAAACCTGTAGGACACCCAAAATATTAAACTTTGATGGTTATAACATGGATTTAGAAAAATTCCTGCCAGATTTTCTGAAAATCTTATCGGAATTTTCATGATTTTCAGGGCGATTCCTCTGGCTAGTTAGACTACGGCCAACCATTAATGAAGTCCCAGATGAAGAATATTCCCTCAAAGCCTCAATCTCCGCCAAACATGTCGAACACATATATTTTAAATTTTAAAGCCAACTTCGACAATTCCAAGAAGGCCCATCTAGAAAATCCTATCCAAATTGTATTTAATTAACATATATATATATATATATATATATATATATACAAACTTGTAAACTGAAAAGAGTTAAAAGAATAATAAAGTATAGGTATCAGGACTTTCCATGGATGTTCTTTTTCTTCTTTAATCATTATTTTTGATGTCGTTTATAATTTTAACTTTATCGTATTGTCTTTAAAAATGTTAGGGGTTTCCAAATTTTTAGAGGGTTTGCAAGCAATTCATAACGCTCTTAGTGTTTTTTAGATATTCCCATTTCAACCTCAAATTCTTTCTTTTTTTCACTCCCTCTTTTGCCTCATCATATACCATTAATGATTAGTTTTATTTCCTATATCTTAAAGGATATTACGTCTATATATTTAAATATTTATATATTATTGTTGGTTAATGTAATTGAATTTGTAATATTATCAATTAGTATGATTATTAATATTATTAATGTAATAATTTTTAATTATTAAAAAATATTTAATATATTAATTTAAATATATTTGTATAGCTTATAGAGTTTTGGATTGATTATAAATTAGTAGATGGTTAGCTTAAAAAAATCACATGTTCCAAATACTAAAAGAGTTTTTAACCATAATAAAATAAAAATAAATATATTAGTGTACTCATATAAATTAAATACACATCAAATACTTATCTCATAAATATCTCACATTACCACTGCATTAAACACTTATTATTCGAATATTTTTATTATTATTGTTAAAATAGTTAATGAAAAAATGATTTGATTTTGCACTAATGTTAAAAATATTCTCAAGTATTTAGTGGAAGTTAAATCCTCGCCATAGATTTAATAATTTATTTGATAATTAAATTTAAATTCTAAAACTCTCTGGTAAAATAAATATTATTCACATGATAATTTGAAAATGTATAAAACAAAATTCCCACCAATTATGAGAACATAATGAATTATAACAAATGTTGTAAGGAAGCATAGTATGTGCTAACTGCTGGGAAATTATGATTTAGGAAAATTGCATAAAAATTATAATCTACATTTGTCAATGCTAAATTAATAGTAATACTAGGGAAAATAGAATCCTATATTCTTGTTTTTCTAAGGAATTAATAAATTAAGATGTGAAGTGGATAAATTAATTACTTGCTTAAACACAAGTTGTATAAATTTGTGGTAGTAATCACAGCAAGTTTACCCATTTATAATTTCACTCCACATAAGTAATGGCCGATAGTTTCAATTTCTGGCATAAGAATGAGAACAACACAAATGAGAAGTAACTCATGATAAGCATATTTATTTACTGCTTTATTCTTATCCATTCTTTAGGCAAAAAGTTATCTAAATTATAGTGGGAAATCGGGTTATTTACTTGAGTAATTTTCAAAGATTTTAGTTTTAGATGGTTTTCTTTGTATATTAATAACTAAAATCAATAGCACAAATATCTAAATACCATGTATAAATATTGCAATCATATCCATAAATTACATATAAATATATAAAACATTTATCTACATAACATTTGTAAAAATCAATAACATTTTAATTATAATCTAATTAAATATTTAAAAAAAATTAATAATATTGTGCATAAATATTTAATTTTCAATTCTAAATATTACAATATCAAATTAATAATGAGTCAAATAAATATATAGAATTTTACGTTGGAAAGTACCAACAACATGGAAAGTAATAATAGCATGCATGACGATATCGTAGGTATATGTGGTTCTTATGCCAAAGAAGTCTGTTCAGCTTTGGTCGAGTGGGTCACACCATTAACCTTCATGTCAAAACAATTCCGTCGCTCACGGTAAATCGAGAGACTTTGGTTCAGTTTGCTGGTCGTACCATATGAAAATTTATTGTTTCCAATGGAAAGAAGAAAATCTACCAAACCAAATACGCGTCGAATGGTCAATGACCTCAAGAAGCGACCTCAGACGAAAACGCGTGAGTCATTGACCTCGTGCGTCGTGCGAGTATGTAGGACTATTGCTGGTTGCTAAGGGAACATTATGAACATCCTCATAATTTGGGTTCCGTGGCCATGGCCAAAGCAGCGGGAGTTTTGCCGTGTTTGTGGCAGTATTTAGCGTTTGCGCTATCCATGGTAATAATTCAGGCTCATATATTTTTTTAATTGTTGAAGGGTTCCGCTTATAAACTGCGTTGTGATTTCAGGCCAGAGGTGCGATCTTCGAGATTAAGAACAACTGCCCATTCACGGTTTGGGCAGCGGGCTTACCAGGCGGTGGGAAACGGTTGGACAGAGGGCAGTCGTGGAGGCTTCAAGTCGCCACCGGTACATCAAGGTTTTTGGGGGGCGCACGGGGTTTCTTTAATGGCAGCCAGCGGCAGCTGCAATTCTGGGGACTGTGGGGGTCTGATAAACTGTCAAGGGGCTCCGGGAAACGCCCTGCTACGATGGCCGAGTTCTCTCCTCAGTCAAAAACAACCTCGACTTTTATGACATCTCTCTCTCGTCCATGGATTCAACCTGCCACTCTCAATCATACCCTCCAACTGTGCCACGCAATCGCCTGCAGTAATATAAGTGCCATCTTCCTCGCTAATTTGAGGGTTTCGACAGATACGGTCGCACCTGCACTAGTTTTAATACATCGCAATATTTGTTGTAGGGGGAAACATTGGAACAATTATTCGAGGATTTTCAAGCGCCATTGCCAGCAGGCCTGCACCTATCCAGCGGACGACGCCACTGGCACCTTCAGTTGCTCCGGAAGCAACGACTTTACGATCCTTTTGTGACGGAAACCCCACCTTTACTCGTGCCGACTCTCTAGTCAAGGTCAACTCTCTAATCTACCGTGTGGGATGATCGAGAATCGTATTCTGGATTTTGAACTCCACCAAACGTATTGTGCATTGCTCTCCAATAATGTTTATTTTTATGGCTTTTCAATTCATTTCGTCCACATCCTAGATGGGTGCTAATGGTTTGCATTACTGTGTATGAATGCACACTTTTATTCAATCTGCTTCTTCAGAAAATTAGAGTCATTTAGCGTTCAGTATGCCTATTCAGAAACGAAACATAATATTTTCAACGCAATTAGAGTCTTGTCATTATATGTTTTTGAACTTTTTGATTGGAGTTTTGGAAAAAATATATTTTATTAAATTTTGATTTTTAAATATTTAAAATATGTTTTTAATTTAAAGTAAGAAAAAATTGAATTCTATCATTTAGATTGTGAATAATTCAGAATTCAAATTTGTGATTTAAAACAATTAAGATTAAATTCTAGACAGACTAAACTTGCCAAAACTTCTAAATATATGATAAAAACGACAGCCATAATAAATATTTAAAAAAACAATAATAATTAAAATATTCTTAGACTACCATTATAATATTACGGTTTTAAAAATATTGCTGCACCCACAATTGATATAAATTTAAAGAGCAAAGATAATTGTTATAATAATAAAAGAGAAATAGCAACTTGTTACCCAAAATGGAGTGTCAGTATGCGACTAATAGCATTTAAGTGAAATTGAGCTGTGCTTCAACCCAAGTTCACAAGTAATTAATCCAATCTCAAACCTGCAACTTTTTCCGCATCTCTGGAGACCTGTATATTCATGGCCATATTATTATGATGCTCCAAACACCCTGAGTTGGGTTGGGGAAGATGTCTATTTCTTAAAAATGTTATATCGTGTAAAAATAAAAATTATTCTATCTTGCATAGGAGACGAAGGTAATCACTCGGTGAGAGCTGTATATTCTTGACTATATGTTGAGTTGTACACCTGCTTGTTTAAGTAGGTGACCATTACGACTGTTAATTTTTTTTTATTGAAATTTAATGAATTTTTTTTCAAAAATTAAAAATTAAAAATATTTAAATGGATTTTTAACGATAGAAATAAATAATTGGAAACAGCGTCCGTGGAGACAAGCCTAAAGAGACTAGCTTTGTTCATGCACTAAGTTACATAGAAGAGTGAAAGCCTTAGAGTGAAAGCCTAAAGAGAAAAGCTTATTAGTCCCGCTTATTACCCGCCTGGATCTGGAGCCCTATGGGGACCGGAAAGTCCACCAAGCCTTAGTCCATGTACTTAGCCGGTATTGCCTTGGTTTAGCCTTAAAAACAAAGCCTTAGTCCGTACAGAGTAAGCCCTTTGGACAACACTAGAGCTTGAATCTTTTCTTGGTCCAGCAGCAGAGAAACAAGCTTTAAGAGACAAGCCCTACTAGTATGTACCAGTAAGCTCTATGAACTAGACTAGCTGAAGTCTTAGCGCCTATTGGTGGACTATAAAGGCATTCCGGAAAGATAGCGCTCTTACTCAATTTATTACGAAGAACCATGAGTCGCTCCTAGCCAATGAACTTGAACCTACCAGCTTTTATTGAGGCGGAACTATTGGATATTTTATAGCAACAACAGGAGATCACTCCAGATCCATTTACTGCGGAATCTATTGGGGGTTCTTCAATGGGACCGGGTCATAAAGCTGTAAAGTGGGGCATAGGTTCGGCTGTCCATTCCCTGGTTCAATCTCGGTCATGTTGTTCATTCGGACAACCACTGATACCATTTGTGATCTCACGCTACCTTTTGTTCATCACCGAGTACGCTACTGTATCCATGGGTGTTTATCTCGCACCTATCCTGGATCAGTGCTTCTCAGATCGAGATATACCAGCATTTATTCACTTACGCGTTGCTTTTCATCATGACAAGATCGGTTAGTGCCAATCGCTACTATCATATCTACAAGTCTTGGCTTTCTTTCGCTTTGCCTTGGCTAGGCGATCGATATACCTAGCGAGTCGTTCAGACGAGCTGTTAGACATGAGCAGTACGATCACTTTCCCGGAGCTACAACCTACCTTGCCAGGGCAGGGAGCTACATACAGGATCCAAGGCTCAGTTATTCCCAGCACTCTCCATATATTTTCAATGATCGACCTTCACCCATGGCACTTTATGATCGGGGGTGTCCCTAGCTTCCTTCCCTTTCAGTATATGATCTCCCAGGTGTTTAGATCGACCACGCCACCTCTCATACCACTCTCTGATTACTAGTCAGGGTCCCTGCAGTACGTTCGGTATACCTTCCGTTGGCAATCTTCGGACCGTCTTCAGTGGTTCCGTATCTATCACTTCCCTTATTGTTATCAAAGTCTATCCAGAGAGTGGTTGTTGCCTCTTCCGTAGTTCCAACACCTTGATGAGTTTGATATCAGTCTTATGGTAAGATTAATGCCTTCTCAAGTGTTCGGATTCTTAAGTATTGCTACCTTGATTCCTTCACTCCTTTTAAGTTTTGATTCTATACGATCGCATGGTATGGTGCTATATCCTTTCCGGTATAGTACTGGCTTGATTCCCCCATGTTCAACATTTTCTTCATTCCTGCATTAGGCTTGGTCTTACCAGTTCGATTGAGGATGCGCAAGCAAGCTCGACTGATAAGGAGAGGTCGATTTATCCCAGCGAGAAGTTTGGGCATAGGGACGGGTTCCTGTTCAGGATAGCTTGGTTTCCTTCTTCCGCTACACATCTTATTCAGTATCAGAGCTACGGGACTCTCACCCGTGATCCACACTCAAGGCAGGTATTTCAGCTTGTTCAGACCTTCTATATACGGCACAGATAATGGGGCACATTACAACCCTACTAGTATAGGGCAATGGTTAGCCTAACACCACAACCTATCCCTGCCTTCCCAATCCCGTATCGCTTTTTACCCCCCCTCACTATCCTACTTATCTTATCTATACCCGGTTGGGGTATATTGCTCAGGGCTGTTCCAAATAGTCTCTTTTCTTGCTTGTGTTAACTCGTCTATATAGTTTGGTTTTCGTAGAGCTCTGAAGGAGTCTAGCGCCAGTCAGACTCGCATGAGGTGCATGGAGGAAATGATTAGGTAGAATTTCTCTTTCTCGCCCTGTATCTATCTATAAGGAAGGTGGGTCTACCAGTCCAAGGGGGATGGATAACTCAGAACTCATTAGCTCGTATATATAGTTCCAGTAGAAGATCCTTATCGATGAAGCTGAAGCAGTGGGGCTACTCCTACCGTCTCCGTATAAAGGAGGGAGGGTTGTTCTGTACGTGGACGGATGTATAGGAACAGGTACGGCGGTATCCCTCGATGCATGCAGAGGTATAAGACCAATGCCTCTTCTCATCTGTGTATGATATGGCCCATTGAGAGCAACTCCTTTCTCTATCTCCTTCCTTCAGTTCAGGTATGGGGAAAAAAATAGCAGTCAGGTTCTCACTCTCTATCCTTCCAGCCTCTACGCTGCTTTCTGCCCTGCCCAAAGCAAAGCCAGTGCCTTTACAAGGGCTGTAGAGACCAAATTCTTTTGACTACCATTGTACATAATAAGCTTAACCACCTGATCCTTAATCTGGCAGTTGTGAGTCAAGATCGTGGCACGAGTTGGGTGAGGAAAAGGGAAAGACATCAGTACAAGGTTAGGATCAGGTTCAGTGGTATTCTCCACATTGATTATATCCACAGGACGGGTCACTGGCTCATAGAATAATGCTTTAGCAGTGCGTGGGTGATGAAGGGCACGACAATCTGCGGTGCTATAAGAGGTCATCTTGTGAAAAGTGCAATATTGTCCTATGGGAGGTGGGGAGGGTTAATCACAAGAGGAGGGCACTGGATGAGGGAGAGAGATAGGCAGTACGCTACCTGGACTGGACGCTAGCTGGATGAGGGAGAGGCAGTACGCTACTTTCGCTTGATGGATGGGGGAGAGGCTGCTTGGCGAGTAGTTGGGTTGGTTGTTGGGCAACAAAGAAGGGAGTTGCTATCTGATCAACGAAAACCACCACATCATATATAAGGCGTATGCTCATTGTAAATACTTGTGTAAGCTAATATGCTTAGATTGTCGTATCTTAGTTAAGTAATGGAAACATGCTAAGTGATGATATATATTAGGGGAATACTGGTGCTTATATCATGTTACTAACTTGTATTACTATAAGTCAATAGCTCTTGTTACTATCTCTGCTTATTCAACATAGCTCTGTAATTAGGGAAACATAGAGGATAGAATACCTAAGCTGTTATAACTTTGAGATCTCTTATGGAATATGTCGTACCCTTTCATTACTCACATATTGGACATGATTAGCAAGTTGTGTTACTTATATCATATGTGCTATACTTACATTGACCTTTATTGAGACGATATAACGATTAGCTTAACTATAAGCTCTGACATATGAACCAAGTGGAATACCTCATCTTACTAGATGTATAAACTCATACGTATTATGGATAATAGATACAAGGAGGAATCATAACCAGTGTAATCATGTTGAACAATGGGAATAAAGCTTAGTTTCATTAGGATAAGCTTACACACTACTTATACGTTTTACTATGAACAATGATCACAGTATCTCCCTAATTACTGAGTGTGATTTATATCCAAGGGTTGGGGCTCTGATCTTAATGATAGCAATATATATGGAAAGCTAGTACATCATTACAAAGCTCTCTATTGAAACAGGTCATATCAGTAAAACCATTTTTTTAAGAGTTTTTCGAAATTTTAATATTATAATTTTGTTTTTTTTTTTTTAAATATTGAAAAAAATAAAATATTTAGAAAATATTATTAAAAAGTATACTTGGGAATTTTATCCTAAGCAATCCGATTTTTTCAGTTGAATTCGAATTAGAATTAATTCAATTCGACTCTAACTTAGTAGGTATGGTTTCATCGTGGATACATAAAAAGT